>ML101894.1:6775-18273 GCA_003697995.1 Taxidea taxus jeffersonii
CGCCGGGAGCGGGAAGAGGGCGCCCACGACGGCGACCGCGGGTCCCGAGGCCCCGCCGCCTTCCGGGGCGGCGGGGTCCGCCCTCCGCCCCGCCCTGCTCGGCGCTCGGCCTGCTCGGCGCTCGGCCTGCGATTGCTCGGGCCTGGCCGCCAGACCCGGAGTCGACGGCCGAGCGCGTCGCTCAGCGTCCCCGGCCGCGCCGGCCTCGCGCAAGCTCTCGCGGCGCTCGTCCCGGGCTCGGGCGGCTCCCGCGTTCGGCCCGGCTCCGCAGCGGCCCGGCCCGATGGCGCCTCAGCGGAGAGGCGCGCCCAAGGCGCCCGAGGGCAGCGGGGCGGCCGAGCGCCGGCGCGCCAGCAGGTACCGAGCAGCGCGGGGTCGGACGGGCTGCGGCGGCGGGCTGCGGCGGCGGGCGGGGCGGGGCCGGGCGGCGGGGCGGGGCCTGCCGGGGCGGGGCCACTGGATGGGGCGTGGCCTGCCGCGTCCTGGTGCGGCGCGGAGGGGAGGCTCGGGGTTCGGACTTCCGACGGGCACGCGGGCCGGGGGCCCTTCCCGACTCGGACGTGTGTGCAAAGGGCTCCACGGCGGCCTCCCGACGCGCACGGGCTCCGAGGCGCCGTCGTCTCGTCCCTGTGCGCTGTCCTCCGGGCCGGCGGACGGACGGCGCGATGGGTGCACGAGGGTCACGAGGGTCATCACGTAGCCTTCCGGGCGCTGTCCGGAGGGCTGCCAGAGCCAGGACAAACCCTGAGCCCCCGAGCTTGCCCAGCGGCCAGGGACCTTGCTCTGAGCCTCGGACAGCAAGCCCCTTCTGTTTTGGCAAGATTCTCTGGGTGCAGCTTGAGCCCCCTCCTCCCAACAGGGGTGCTCGCCTTGAGCAGACCCCGACGGGTGTGCTGCGCCTGAATTCCCCAAGATGCAGTCTCTCTGCGTCCCGCTCTGTCCCTTTCAGACTGGGCAGCCGCGCCCTGCAGGTCAGGGTTCCAGTCATTTGCTGCTGAGACAGGCTGGCGGTCTCCCTGCCCTGTCTGGGATTTGGGCGGAAGAGAAGGGATGGGCCCACTGGTGTCAGGTGTCCTTGTCCACCCTGCTCTAATGAGAGAAGCCTGGGTGGCCTTGAGGCCAGACAACAGTTCTAGGGGTGGGGGATGTTTTTGAGCTAGGCAGACCCCCTTTTCCCCCTCAGGTGTTTATGACCCCTGTTTGAAGTCATCAGGTGTCCTCAGCGTGCTGTGGCCGTGCTGCACCCTCCTCGGGATTTATTTGCTGGAATTCGTTTTATTCATATAGCGCTGCAAAGCGTTAAGGGACATACAAAAGTAGAAGTCAGACTCCCTGCTTTTTAGGGATTAATTGCATACTTGAAGAGGCAGGGCACACCTCCTTAAAAGGGTGCCTTGATCTTTTTTCTTGTTTTTTGTAAGTTCTTTGAGCCCTACAGTCACCAAGTTTTTCCTAAACAGAGTACTCAGCTTCCCGGTTCCCCACGTGCACACACAGAGACAAACATGTGGGCATATACGTAGTACCAATGTGTGTACGGACGTATGCGTGCACCTTCAGCACGGCAGTGAGGAGGGTAGGTTGTCCAAAAAGTGTCTTAATTGCAAATCATTTTCATTGTGGTTGTATTCTCTTCTTGACTGGCTCGTGTTTTCAGTGCAGTGGGCTTGACTCACACTTGGTGTGTGGCCTGGTTGTGGCGTGGGGCATGGGCGTGGGGCCCTGGGTGAAGGCTTGTGGCCTGGGCATGGGCCTTGGCCCTGGGTAGGGGCGTGGGGCCTGGGTGCGGGCCCTGGCACATGGTTCCCGGCGGTCAGTTTCAGGTGTAGGCCGTGTGGTTGGCAACACAGATTGGGTTTCTCTGTGGGCCGGGCCGGCAGCCCAGCTTGCCACCAGCGCAGGGCAGATGGGGCAGGGGAGGAGGGGCGCCTGCCCTGGCACATCCTCTCAGGCTGGCGAGTGCCCCTGGATTGGTTGTGAGTAGCTCTGACCCCATTACTGCGGAACAGTAACCAAGCGTGGGTACGGTCCCCGGTCATCACCGTCCGTCTCTTCAGCACACACAGGTGCCCTTGGGTGACGGTGGTTGTGTTTTGTCCTCAGCACAAAGAGTGTCGGGGCCCCACGGGAGGTGCAGACAAAGTGGCTGAGAACCGCCGTCCTGGGGGCCTGTGCCGTGCTGGCCGGGCTGCTGCTCTGGAGCAGCCTGGGGGGCGACGACGGCGTCACGGAGGTCCTGGCTCACCGCAGCGAGATCCTACCCGGCAGGTTCATCGAGGTGCCCTGCTCGGAGGACTATGACAGCCACCGGCGGTTTGAAGGTAGGCGATGCTGCTGCGCCTGGGCAGGGGCGGCCCGTCCACAGGGGCGCGCTGCGTTGGCGATGCGGTGGTCTTTTGGGGCCGTGAATTGCTGGGAATCAGACTGAAAGTGGTGTGGGGGCCGGGGGCAGGGTACGGGCAGCCTTTCCCTCCTTCGGGTGGGTTGTTTCCCTCAGCCTTTCCCTCTCCTGTCCCAGCTTCCAAGAAAGTATTTCTCAGCAGTTAGAACTGAAGTTTTTCTTCTCACGCACTTAATAATTAAGCAACACTAAAAGTTCCCCCAAGGACAGGGTTGTAGGATGTTATAATTATTTAACAGTGCAGGGCTCCAGTTGGGGAAGCAGAAAAAATCGTGGGGAGGATGTTGGCACGATGCCGTGAATGTAAAATGGTAAATTTTGAGTTATGTGTTTTTGCCACAATACCAAGGAATCGTTGAGGTATATTGAAAGCCTCTGGACTTTTCTCCTGCCTCTCAGGCTGGAGGGGCTTCTCGTTTGGGCTGGAGGCTCATTCCTGGTGGCCCCTGGTGGCCAGAGAGGAGACGGGGCTCCAGCCACTGTGGAGGCGTCTGGACGTGTTTTGAGGGGTGTGTGCTCACACATGCGCGCTGATGAGTCAGCTGTCCAGAATTCACTCTTTCACCCCAAATATGCTCTTTACCCTTACTCATGCTGAAGGAGCTGTATTGCTGCTGGGTGTTAGCATTTCAAAATTCACAGCGTTTTGGTTCTCTCTTTAAAAATCTATCTCTAGGGCGCCTGAGTGCCTCAGTGGGTTAAAACGTCTACCTACGGCTCAGGTCATGGTCTCAAGGTCCTGGGATCGAGTCCCGCATCGAGCTCTCTGCTTGGCAGGGAGCCTGCTTCCCCCTTCTGTCTCTCTGCCTACTTATGATCTCTGTCTATCAAATAAATAAAATCTTTTTAAAAAGATCGATTTCTAATCTAATTGCGTTGTAGCGAGATAACGTGATCTGTATGATATAGATCCTTGGATTTTGGCTCTGACTTTCCTTTTTTTGAAGACTGATGTATTCGAGAGAGAGCGAGCATGTGCATGCTCGTGGGGGCCGGGGGCAGAGGGAGAGAGAGAGTCTCAGGCTGACCTCGAGCTGAGCGTGGGGCCAGTCATGGCTCGATGTCGCGACCCAGAGATCATGACATGAGCCGAAATCAAGAGTCAGACACTCGACTGACGGAGTCACCCAGGCGCCCTCAGACTTTCTTTTTGACCCAGTGTGGTTTTGTTAATGTCCTGCGCGGACCAGGGAGCTGTTTTCCGACGGGCGCCTGCAGAGTTCTCTGTGGCTCTCCTGGTCTGATCCCCACCGATTCGTCTCCTTGGCCCGTCCGATCCTGAGGGCGCGCGCGGGAACCTCCGCGGGGCTGTGGGTCTGGCAGCGGCCGGGGGCTGGTCCTCGTGCGGCTGTTCCGTATCGGAAACGATGCCGGCCGCGCCGCTTGTCCTCTCTCCACCGTCCTGCTCTGTCACCTCCAGACATGACCGTCTTGCGCTGTCACGATTCTTCCGGGTGAACGTGCGGTGGTCACACAGAGAGCACGGCCCAGCGTTCTCTGGATTATCGCTGCTTTTGCGTTTATTTTGTACCGTCCGTGTCGTCGCGTTCAGGGGGTAACCCTTCCGGAAAGCATACTCGGGGCTTTTGTTGATGATGAAAACACCTGAGGGGTCAGTGGGCTCGCGTTTGGCCTCCTGGACCTGGGACACCCCTCCCCCGACGGCCCCCAGGCAGAACTTTCCCGCACACCGGGGCGCGGGGCTCACGTGGCCCCGGCACACTCGCTGCGGTGAGGGCAGGGAAGAAGCCTGAAAAGCGGAAGGTCAGCGGCCCCGCCTGCCCTGAGAGGGCCCACGGCTCCGGGTCCCCGGCCAGGGCCCGGCGAGGGAGCGGCCGCCCCGGGCGCCGAGACCCCGGCTCTGCCAGCCTGTCCGCGTCTGCTCTGGTCATCCTGGCGTCGTGCACCCGACCCCCGCCTCGGCGCGTCCGCGCTTCTGCACCCCCGGCCCTAAGCAGCTGCGCCAGCGGCCGCGGAGAGACAGAGGGCGTGTCGCGCCCCGCTCGCCGTGGGCACCTTTGGTGGCGGTGTTTGCCGGGCCCCTGGGACAGGACAGTGACCAGAGGTAGACGCACAGCTTCAGTCCTGAAGGGCTTCCTCACGGGGGCCTCGGGAGGCTGGACCTGTGGTCCCAGGTGGTCATGGACACTCAGGGATCTCCTCCCAAGGGTACGCGGGCTGCCTCCTGCCGGCCGGAGTGTGGGCCGCCCGGAGGGTGCCGGGTCCCGCCGGGTGTCGGCATGTCCTGCAGAGGGTGCACTTACTCCACAAAGGGCGCTGCGGCTCTGACATTCACACCTCTGTGGGGGTGTCCTGCATTTTATTTGCCAAGTCTGGCCCCGAATCCTGGGGAAGGCATGGAGCCGCCCCACAGAAGTTCCCCGGGTTCGTCCTACGGGCGAGTCGTCAATAAACGCACCAGGCGCCGTTGGGATTCAGCATGGGGTCAGCATCTCATTCCCGCCCCGCTCTCTCCAGGCTGCTCCCCGAGGAAGTGTGGCCGGGGCGTCACCGACACCGTCATCAGCAGGGACGAAGCCCAGCGCATTCGCAGGTACCCAAGCCTCTTCCGTCTGAACAAGCGGGGAAGTGGGGCTGTGGGACAGGAAGCAGACAGTTACTACGGAAAAAAAAAGAGAGAGACAGATTTAAAGAAATTCATTTAGAATTCCGTAAGAATTTCCTCCTGTGCTTCCCAGAGCAAAAGCGGGCTTTCCTACTTTCCGGAAGCAAAGGCTGTTGCCCTCAGTGACGCTGTTGCTGACCGAGCCTGCCGAGGCCTCCGCCCGCTTTGGGGCAAGTGGTTCCGACCTGTGTAGGAGGCCTAGGGACATGCTGCCTTCTTGGCTGCTCGGGGCGCCCGCATGACGCTCCCCGCTGCGGCCGGGGAACACAGGAGGGCAGTTCAGTGTCTGTCCTGAAACCGGACATTAGCCCCGGGGCTGACCAGCTGTGACTCTGACCGGGCAGGAAGTCTTACTCGGATGCCGTCGACACTAGATTTTTCTCTGTTGTTGTTGTTGTTTTTAAATATTTTACTTATTTATTTGACAGACAGAGATCACAAGCAGGCAGAGAGGCAGGCAGAGGGAGAAGGAGAAGCAGGCTCTCCACCAAGCAGGGAGCCTGATGTGGGGCTCGATCTCAGGACCCTGGGATCATGACCTGAGCTGAAGGCAGAGGCTTTAACCCACTGAACCACCCAGGCGCCCCTGTTGGGGTTTTAAAGACGAGATCTTGGGGCACCCGGGTGGCTCAGTGGGTTAAGCCTCTGTCTTCGGCCCAAGTCATGATCCCAGGGTCCTGGGATTGAGCCCCGCATCGGGCTCTCTGTTCGGCAGGGAGCCTGCCTCCCCTCTCTCTGTGCCTGCCTCTCTGCATACTTGTGATTTCTATCTGTCAAATAAATTTAAAAAAATCTTTAAAAAAAAAAAAAGACGAGATCTTCAAGCTTTGATTTTGCAACAGATTGTTCAGACACGAGGTGTTTAGACACGTGTGTGAGGTGGAGGGGCGTGGGCCCTCAAGCTGCCTGTGTGCCCAGCCGCCCGTCCCAGCAGGGAGATGTTCCTCCTGTTTCTAGAAAGCACCAAAGGGGCTCCCTGGGCAGGAGTCCCTGGAATCTGGGCTGATCGCTCCCCAGCTCCGATCCCCAGTTGCTGTGACTTGTCGGGAAGCTCTTGCATCTTCCATGAGGCAGGTGGTCCTGTTAGGTGCAGCACAGGCCACCGCGGCACCTCTAACCCCCGGGCTGCTGATCGCAAAGGCGTCCCCCTTCCCTGCCCACGATGACCAGGTCAGGGACCCAGTGAGAGTCGCTTGGCCCATTTGGGTGGGCACCAGCTCTCGGTACTAAAAATGTAAATTAAGCCTCATTGTTTCTAAACTGTGTATTTAATTAACAAGATAGTGAGGAAATATTGCCATTTACTCACTTAAGTTTGAGAATCAAGTCTTTTGGTCTAAATATGTGTTTATATCACAAATATTAAATAACTTATTAGCATTATAAGAATCGTGTTAGCTGTTACTTCCCTGGCTATATCACAGATGATCCCGTTACCCAAATCCTGACTTACAGTGACCTTTCCTCTGCAGCATAGCCGAGAAGGGGCTGTCCCTGGGAGGATCTGATGGAGGGGTGAGTTCCTGCTTCAGTTTTCTTTCTACCCCTTTAACTTGCTCTCCGTCCAAGGGCAAGGAGCCACTGTGTATGTGGGGGGCCCTTGGGTGTCCCTCCTCTCCCCACATCACCAGCATGTACAGGCCGTATTCAGTGGGCACGAGACTGTCCCCTCTCTTCATAGTGAATCACAGCAGCCTGCCCAGATCTCATTCATATTTCAGACAACCTGCTGGGGGCAGGCAGGTCTGGGTGCACACAGTAAGCTGACAGAGGGTGAGTTAGGAGCCCAGTGAGGAGGGTGGCCAGGCCTGGACTGGGGAGAGGCAAAAGTGGGCAGGGCTCCTAGGACACGGTGACAGGCATGCTCCCCAGCCTCCAGGCGGGAGGCCCCACAGACGTGGTGTGGGCACTAGAGTGCAGGGGGCCGAGGGTGGTTTCCAGGGGGTCATGTGGACAATGTGTCCACCCAGAACCTGGGGATAGGGCCTTATTTGGAAAAGGGATCCTGGCAGGCACCGCTAAGTTAAGGGTCTGAAGATGAGATCATTCTGCATTGGGGTGGGCCCTGAGTCCAATGGCAAACGCATCCTTGTATGAGAGAGGCCGAGGAGATCGGAGGTGCAAGAGGAGAAGCCGCAGGAAGACGGAGGGGGAGGGATGCAGCCAGAAGCTGGGGGCACCTGGAGCCAGCGGGAGCTGGAAGAGGCAGGAGGCATTCTCCCCTGGACCTTCAGAGGTAGGCTGGCCTTGGCCACATCTTGATTTTAGGGTCTCTGGCTTCAGTAGCTGTGAGAAGGTAAATTCCAATGAGTTTGAGCCCCCAGCTTGTGATGATCAGTTCCAGCAGCTGCTGGGAACAGAGGGCAGGGCAGCCCTGGGTCTCATCCGGGCAGCCTCTGGGAGTCGTGTTCCTACAAACACCACACGTTAGCTTGCATTCCCATGTGGGGTCCTGAATGTGGGTCTCTACCCAGTGTGTGAGGCTGCGGGAGATAGTCTCCTCTGCATTGTTCGGTGATGGTGAAATTATTGCTGTACGTGGGCCGGATGTCTACACGCTTGAAGATGTGTAACCTTCCTGGGAAGATTAGTTTAAGGACTTTGCTAGAATTTCCACATATTTCTGTGATTATCTGCATGACTTTATTTTATTCTGCAAATTTTTCCCTGGAGTTCCAAAAATTAAGCTCCTTTTATTTCAGTTTGGTTTGATTCAGGAGTAGCATTTATTAAAAACCCATTTGTGCATGGACTCCTCTCTTATTCTTTGCTGGGCTTTCCCTTAGGAAGTTGTCTTGCAGCAAAGGAACCTGATTTGATGACTTTAAGTTCAGTTGACATGTTTTTTAAATTTTTTTAAGATTTTATTTATTTATTAGTTAGAGAGAGAGAGCGAGCATAGGCAGGCAAGGCAGAGGGAGGAGCAGGCTCCCTGCCGAGCAAGGAGCCCGATGTGGGACTCGATCCCAGGACGCTGGGATCATGACCTGAGCCGAAGGCAGCCGCTTAACCACCTGAGCCACCCAGGCGTCCCGATATTTTTTTTTTAAGATTTTACTTATTTATTTGACAGACAGAGATCACAAGTAGGCAGAGAGGCAGGCAGAGAGAGAGGGAGGGAAGCAGGCTCCCTGCCGAGCAGACAGCCCGATAAGGGGCTCGATCCCAGGACCCTGAGATCATGACCTGAGCCGAAGGTAGAGGCTTAACCCACTGAGCCACCCAGGCGCCCCTCAGTTGACATTTATAAAGCTCAAATTATGTTCAAACCCTGGGAGGGGGGGGTCACTGCATCAATGAGGAGAAATATAGTTAGCTTCCAGATAGTGTGAAAATGGTCCATGCTGGTGACCACTTTTCCTGGATATGGGGAAGGACCCATAGAGGTGGGGTGGGCAGGGGTGCAGAACACCTTGACGGTCCTGTGAAAGGTAGGACCCAGCAGTTCACTTCTGGGGATTACCCAAAAGCATGAAAGCATCTGTCGGCACAGACTTGTCCTCCCATGTGCAGAGCAGCTTTACTGGAAACAAACCACGTGGTTGTGTTACCCCAAGCCATGGAGTGTCCTCAGCAGAAAGATGGGGTGGATGTCTGTGGACACAGCAGCATGAGCGAACCAGAGTGGCTTTGCTGAGGAGAAGGAGCCAGACTCAAAAGAGCACATCCCACGTGACTACATTCACGTGTAACTTTAGAAAGTGGACATCCGTCTGTGACCCCGGGAAGCACATCGGTGGTTAACTGGGTGGGGAGGGGTGGGGGTAGGGAGGCAGGGTGGCAGAGGGGTACAAGGACATTCTGGGATGTGTTTGTTATCTTGATGGTGAATGGTGGTTCACGGGTATGTGACATCAAAGCTCATCAGACTGTACAGCTCATCCCGCCATGACACCTCAGCAAGGCTGGGGGTATGATTCAGCTGCAGGAGTTCACAGGTCGCACCGTTTTCGGAAGATCAGACTGCGTGGGAGGGAATGAGATCTGTCCTGTATATATGTGGGGTCCACCTTTCTTGAAATCTGGCATCGCCTGCCTGACCCTGGGTGAGGGTAGGATGGATCTCACAGGATGAGGACCCTGCCACCCTGCCTGTGCATGTCTGTTCCAGGCGTCCATCTTGGACTTGCACTCAGGAGCCCTGTCTGTCGGGAAGCACTTTGTGAACCTGTACAGGTGAGAGCCCAGACAGGCTGCAGCCCTCACTGTGCCCCTGCATTTCTTGGCCCGAGCTGGGGGGGCAGGGCCCTTCTCAGGGGGCAGGATCCTGGTTCACCAGCTGCAGGGAACAGTCTCTGGCTCCATGGGGGCTTCTCAGAGGCCTTCTTGGGAAAGCAGGACCTACCTGAGGCCAAGGGACAGCTAGAGGAAGAGGGGGAGGGCAGAGAGGCGGGCCAGGCTCTGGGGTGGGGGGCAAGAATTGGAAAGAGTTGATAGGATTCTGATCCTCCCTGAGGCCAGAGAAGCAGAGATTCCCCCAACCTCGATGCCGGTAGTGACGTCCCTCCCTTTAATCACGGGGTTATCACTGTAGGGACAGAGATCCGTGTGCAGGAGGAAACAAGGAAGCTAAAGATTCAAATGTTCTAAGAAAGTGTTGACGCGTCCAGTGAAACCTTACATTTATTAACAGCCTATTTTTTCACAGATACTTTGGAGATAAAATACAAACCATCTTCTCAGAAGAGGACTTCCAGTTGTACCGGTGAGGAGGAAAGCAGGGATGAAGCCAGAGAGGGACGCAGGTGGTTGGGCCACTGGACCCCCCCGCCACGCCCATCCGGGGGCGGAACCCAGGCGCACCACGCCCACCACGGCCACGCCCACCATCTACCCGGGCCACGCCCATGCGATCACCAGGCCCACAGAGGGCACCGTTCAGGGGCCTAGGCCTCGCCCCAGGCCAGGCCACGCCCACCACCCTCTCCAACCATGCCCACCCATCTTCACCCCGCCCACCAACCCATGCCACGCACCCTCGCCACACCCACTTGCCCACACCCCCCCTGATCCTGGCTCAGCCATGTCCATCCCACCACAGCACCCAGTCATGCCCACTGACCACGCCCGCCCCGTGTCCACCCTTTCCCGGGCCAGGTGCTGCACATACGCAGGGATGTGACACACCCCCGGCTTGTGTTGGGCACGTTGTGAGCAGAGGGTCCCACAAAATGCACAAACCACTTTATATCAGAGTCCTGGAGGGTGGGTGCAGGGGTGGTACCTGTCCCCCAACCCCCCCAGGGCTGGGGGTTGGGCAGGGAACTCACGGACTTGTCTGCATTGGGCTGTTCTCCCGGTTCCACGGTTTTCTCCTTCCCTGACACCCTGTGCAGTCAGGGCGGACGGGCAGAATGTACTAGAACAGCTGTGGGGTTACAGTCTGTGCCAGCGTCCAGGGCACTTTGTGCTCATAGCCGGTGCACAGGGCCGCCCCTGCCTCGTCACTGTGGGTCCAGCCAGGCCATGGAGCCCACATGACCCTGTGGAAGGAGCAGGCCAGTGGGGGCCTCATGAGCCCCCCGTCTGCCCAGGGCTGCTCTCTGCCCCTCGCAATAGGTCACATGGAGGGAGGCAGAGCCAGCCCCAGGTGGGTCCAGCAGCTCTTGCAACAGCCCCACGAGCAGCCCAGGGTGCTAAGGGGCCGTGCCCACTCACAAGTCACAGCACAAGACCCAGCGCCAGGCTCCCTCCCACGGGGGAGTGGTTTTCTTTTAAGTAAAACTTGTAATTTTTAGGTAATCAAGATTCATAGACTATTTCGGGAAATAACTTCGTGTGACCCCATGTACCTTCCCCCAGTTTCCCCTGATGGCAAGAGTTGGTGTTAGCAGAACCGGGCGTTGCCTCTGGGAGCCGGCCCCGGTGCTGCCCCCACCATCTTGCTCAGAATCCCAAGTTCTACCTTATTTGTGTGAGCGTGTGCAATTCTGTCCTCTGGGTAGGTCGTGTAAGGGCTGCCAGTCATGGTACCGAGCGTCTCATCACCACTCAGACCCCACGTTGCCCTTCTGCCCCCTCAGCCCCAGCACCCGCCCCTGACCAGCAGTCGGCGGGGCCCGCTGCTACCGTAGCCTCGCAGTCTCGGAACAGCGGGCGCTTCCCCTTGGTGACGTTCCTGGGGAGACGGCCGGAGAGTGAGCCGGGCTCCTGGTCCAGAGAGAAGCGAAGGGTCAGGTGAACTTGACACGCAAATAGTAGTGTCAGTGAGCGGTGCCCTTGACCCCTGCTGCACTCTAGTGACCTCCCGGGTGGGCCCTGAGGTCTGGGCCTGGGGCGAGGCGGGGTTTTGCAGCACAAAGGGCCAGGTGGCCAGCGGAGCCTGGCCTGCGATCACCCCGGGACTCGTTTGCTTTGTTTATCGTGTTTACTGCTAAGTGAAAAGCGTGAGTATTTTAATGTTTGCAAGTTCAATGCTCCATGAAGCGAAGAATTCTCACTACAAATGAAGGGAAAACAGCAGGTGTGTGT
>ML101894.1:18283-55616 GCA_003697995.1 Taxidea taxus jeffersonii
GGGCCCTGTCCCCCGCTGCAGACTTGCAGGTCCCGCCGTGACGTCCCTTCTGTCTCAGCACCTCTGGGGCCCTGTGGATCCCAGCAGAGCCAGGGCTGTGGACAGTCCCTCTGAGGAGCCTCAGTGCGGGCACCCCAGCCACTGTCCCCATCCCTGTGGACACACGGGGGCTCACGGTCTTGGTGGTACCCAGAGCTCTCTGGGTCTGGGAGGGTTGGGGGAGCCATCAAGGACGCCATTCCTGGAGGATTCCCATGAGTGGTGAGGAGGATGGAAGAGAGGGGAAGCGGCAAGAGGATGGGCACCACCCGGGGTCTCCACACGCCCAGGGTGGGTCACTGGACCAAGGCTTTGTTCTCAGGAAAAGGCGGGCCACTCCCCTCTCCAGGCCCCCAGACCCCAGAAGAGATCCTACCCAACTGCCCCGCACCACCAAGACCCGCCTTACTGGTAGGGGCTGCCGGGACCTGGTGGGTTTTGTGGGGTCGGGGGACATGGCAGGGGCTGGCTGCACAATGGACCCCCTCCTGTCTGCAGGAAGCTGATGCAGTGTGGAGGCTGGGGTTGGTGGTCCGCACCCTGCCTCCTCAGAGCCCCAGCAGAGGCCTCGTGCTCTGGGCGTGGATCTTACCTCTGACACGCTGTGTTCACGGGCTGAGCCCAGACCCCTCAGCCTGGGTCAGAACCCCCCTGAGACCCCAGCCGGTGCCCCAGCCTCACTGTCAGCTCAGGGAACCCCCCAACCGACACAGGTGGCTCACCTGCTCCCACTATTCGTCAGCGCCTTCCCACCCCTAGAGTTACCCACCCCAGGGCCACCTCCTGGCCGTCTTGAAGGCTCCTGGCTGCCAGCCACCTATGGCCCAGCCTGGCGTGCAGTGGGGCACACACCATCCACCTCCGCTCTGCCTGGTGGCCGTGGGCTTGGGGAGGGAGGAGGGAGAGGGGGTGGGGCTGGTAGGCAAGGGCAGAAACGGAGGTACCCGCCCCGCAGACCCCCACAGGGACCTGGGAATACACACGTGGAAGCAGGGCAGAGAGGCGGCTGGACAAGGGCTCCCCAGGCCACGGACCGCCTGAGGCTGCTTTCCTGCTCAGACCCCACTTGGCATCCGGACCCCCAGCGTCTGGTGCCCGGGGAGAAAGGGACAAGCTGTCCAGCCTGGGAGCCTGCCCCGGGCAGCTCGGGACGGGGCTCTCCTGGGGAAGAACTGGCCCCTCGTCCCCGACGTGGGGGTGAGCCCTCGGCCAGCCTGCAAGAGGCGAGTCTGGCGCTCCCGGCTGTTGGCACTGGCAGCCCCGCTTCCCGCTCGAGTGTCATCCGTCTGGAATGTCAGTGGAAAACCCTGCCCTGGCCCTGGGGCTCCTGGTTGGGCGGTTTGGGGGTGCTTAGGGGCCCAGGCTGGACTCGGGCCACCCTTGCCTCCCCCTACATGGGGCTGGGGGCTCCCACCTTCTGCTGGCCAAGCTCGCCTCCTTTCTCATGCCTGGTGGGTGGAAGGAAGCTGGGGATGAGCTCTGAGTGCTTTCTCCGGGGGACAAAGGAGCCCCAGCGTCTTGTCCCCCGAGGCTGGCCCTTCAGGTGGCCCTGGTGAGCACCTGTCAGCTGGGTGTGCACAGGTGTGCAATCAGGTGAGTTCAGGCCTCTCAAAACCGCTCAGGGTGCCCTCCCAGATAGGGCCCCACGCATCACCCCCAGCGCTGTGTGGCCCCGGACAAGCGCTGGCCCCCCACCCCCGCAGAGTCTGTCTGGGGAGCACAGTGTCCACAAGCAGAGGGCTTCCCGGGCCGGTAAACAGTGGTGGCTGCTGGTTTGGGTACAACTCACTTCCCAAAGAACGAGTTCCTGGAAACATGAGGGGCCTGGGGAACTTGGACGTGTGGGTTTCTTGTTGATAGAGAATGTCCTGAGTGCAGCTCCTGGGGGCCAGCGGCCCATGACACGGACTTGCGGGTCTGCACCACAGGGTGATCAACAGCCCGTCCCCGCCGAGCCTGGACCGCCCGGAGCCTGGGGTGGAAATGTGCCTGTGCCTGGTGAACGCATCATCCCCACGCTCTGGAGCCCCAGGGAAGCAAGAGGGCTGCTTGGCTGTGAAACCTCCTGGATTCCGGCTCCTAGCCTCCCCACCACCACCTCTTGAAGTCAGCAGGGGCGGGGGGGTCAAGAGCAGAGTTCATTGTCTCACTCAGTCCCCATTGGGTGCCCTCCCCCGGGGAGGGGGCCCACAGCCTGTCTGGGACCCTGGCTGGGGTGCGGGCTGGAGGACGCGGGGGGGTGGCGTGCAGGGGAAGTACCCCGAGGCCTGGCATTCAGCCCTTCTCCTGACACGGCGGGACACCCCTTCACGGCCAGTCCTTGTCCCACTGGCTCTGCTGCCCAGGGTCTTCCAGAGGGGCACGGGGCCCCCCTGCAGAGGCCTCTGCTGCCCCCAGCCCAAGCCAGCCCCGCAGACGGAGTCCGAATTCACGATACGTTCAGTCGAGGGCAGTTGGTGCCTCACAGGGGCTGCAGGAGCCTTCTGTGAGGAGAAATCCGTTCCCCACACGCACCCAAAATGCAGTCAATTCTGGGTGGACGCGGCACAGGACGGCTCCTACCCACTGGTGAAGCAATTTCTACTCGAGACAGACTCACGGCCCAGCAGCTCCCCGCCTGGAGCTACTGGGAAATGGAGGCCGAGGCTCCCACACCAGTGCTCCCCGCAGCTTCGTCGGTAATGGCCGGAGACTGCACCCACAAGGCCTGTCACCCGTCTGCAAAGCTCCTCGTGACGAAGGGAACACGGTACCGCTGAGCGCGGCATGCTGACCTGGGGAGCCACAGAAGACGGACCCCCACCGGGTCCCATTTGTAGGAAATCCCAGCAGCAAAGCAAGTGGCCAGGACATGGCTGTGGGGGCTGTGGGGGGAGGAGGGTGTCTGCACAGCTCTGGGGTGGAGGGGCCCTGGCGGGACATGGGGACAGGACACTGCCGGGTCCCGGTCCTCGTGTCTGGGACTGCCAAGCATCTCTGTCCGGCTTTGATGCATGTGTGTGCACTCCCACGCACTGGTTTTCAATAAAAGTTGGGGCTACATCGTAGAGCTTTACCTCCCGTCTCCCCTCCACCATCGCGCCTTAGATCGACTCAGAGTGCCGTCATTGCGGATCTGGGGAACACCACCTTCCTCTCTCTGCGGAGCATTCCAAGGCCTTTGATTCTCGGAGTGATGCTGGATGAGTATCTTGGTATATAAACCTTTATTTGCGTCTGACTCTGATTTAGGATAAAATCCTGGGAGTGGGGTTCCCAGAGCACGAGGTATAGACGTTTACCTACCTCTTGGTGGGTCATTCTCGGGGATATCTTTTCTGTTTTGGCCTTAAATATATTTTTTCTGCTTTGCAATTTTAAATGATGTCTCTAACCGGATCTCTTTTCCTTGCGAGTTCTGGCTTCTAGGCCAACTTACCAAAGCCTTCCCATTCCTTATACTAGAAATACGTTCACTGTGAGGGATGCCTGGGCGCCTCAGTCAGTTAGTACCGACTTTTTTTATTTATTTGAGAGAGAGAGACAGAGCATGAGCGGGGGTGGGGGTCGGGCAGAGGGAGAAGCAGGCTTCCCACTGAGCAGGGAGCCCGATCGGGACTCGATCTCAGGACCCCGGGATCATGACCTGAGCCGAAGGCAGACGCTTCACCGACCGAGCCACCCCCCGCCCCAGCACCCCCAGCATCCAGTTCAGGTCTTGGACTCAGGGGTGTGAGTTTCCAGCCCTGTGTTGGGCTCTGCGCTGCGTGTGGAGCTTACTTTAAGATATTTTATTTTATTTATTTATTTGACAGACAGAGATCACAAGCAGTCAGAGAGGCAGGCAGAGAAAGAGGGGGAGGCAGGCTTCCTGCTGAGCAGAGAGCCCGATGAGGGGCTCGATCCCAGGACCCTGGGATCATGACCCCAGCCGAAGGCAGAGGCTTTAACCCACTGAGCCACCCAGGCGCCCCAACTTTAAGAAAAAGAAAAGAAATATATTCGCTGTGTTTTCTCTTCATTGTTTTAACGAAGTTATGGCTCACATCTGCCCGTAAAATCCGTCTGGGTTTTACTTTGCTCAGGGACCCAGCCCGCATTCCCTGCTAGAATTCACCTCTCTCCTGGGCTGGATGCCTCGTTTCCAGGGGGACCCCAGGTTCCTCGGTGTAGTGGTTAGCACATCTGCCTTATATCCAGGGGGACCCTGGACTCTAGGCTGTTTCATTCCTGAGTCCCCGGCCACCCTTTCCCCTCAGGACTGTCTTAAGGCCTCCGAGGAAATCATACTGGCGCCTTTTTTCTCAGCCTTCTTAGCTACCGTCATCACCGCTTTTTAGGTGAGCTGCAGAGGGAGTTTTCCCATTGTCTCCGAGCGCTGTGGCCCCAGCGCAGGGCACCCTGAGCCCAGCGCAAGCAGAGACCCTCCCTCCAAGCCAGGGGAGGAGGGCAGGTGGGGTGGGCCAGCACCTCCAGAAGGAAATGAACATGCAGACTGTCTCGGAAGCTTCTGGAGATCCAGGAGCAGCCCAAGCACCCCAGGACGGGCGGCAGGGTAGGGCTGGCCTGGGGCAGTGGTGAGGTGACCGAAGGCCGACACGAGCTGTAAGCTGGACGCTGCCATCGTCCCGGCCAGGCCTTGCGGGTCTGCTTCCTTGTCTGCGGGTCAGGGTGTTGAGTGGACACTGCTTCATGCCTAGGGAGCTCGCTGTCACCTTGTGTGTCCCTCGCCTTCATGTGCTCATCAACCTGTGTCCACTCTGAGCCTGCCGCTCTGGAGGCCAGGGCTGGACCCGGATGGAGGGTCCTCTCGTCTCACAGTGTCACACCAGCCAGGGCCACGGCCTCGGAGTCCCGGGGCCCATCCCCTCCCCTTTCTCCTCCC
Organism: Taxidea taxus jeffersonii; assembly: GCA_003697995.1. Lineage (NCBI taxonomy): Eukaryota > Metazoa > Chordata > Mammalia > Carnivora > Mustelidae > Taxidea > Taxidea taxus. The sequence continues at coordinate 23,187 of ML101894.1, forward strand.
ATTCTCCTCTCCCTTCTCGCCCCCCCCTCCCCACAGGCCCCACTGTCCAGGAAGGTCACCCAGGTGAGGCCTGCAGGCTTTGGGAGTTTGGTTTGGTCTGAAGCTTCCAGAGCGGACCCCAATACTGACACAGCTGCGCTGTGGCCTGGGTCCCTCCTGGTTACATGTGAAGGGGTTCCCTGCACAGCTCGGCTGGTCCCCTGCTTCATCCCAGGACTTGGCTTCCTCTAGCTGCAGGGGTGAGCCGAGGCAGCGCTGGTGTGCCGGGCAGCCAGTGAAGGCCTCGGGGTCCCGGTGGCCATGGCTGCAAGGGAAGAACCTGAGGATTCCGGGTCATTGCAGGAAATCAGCAGGATGAAGGCAGGGAGGGCCCAGCCATTCAGGTCTGAGAGCTTGTCGGGCTCTGGTCATTACTGGGCCCGTGGGGGCCAGGGTCAGAGGGCACCAGCGCCCTGGGCTGAGCACCCATTGGGGGCTTCCCGGGCTCTCTTCCCGGTGTCCTGGTCCCAAGGCCTCCACAGCCCTGTTGTCTGTGAGGTGCTGGGGGCACAGTTGGGAGCACTTGGCCCCAGTGGCTGGTAGGATGAGGCTGTGGGGAGGGAATGATCAGACCAGGCTCACGGGCCATACAGCAGCCAAGGGCCGGGGGCGGAACCACAGGAGCCATCAGGATACAAACCTGGCCCCCTCAGGCCTCGAATTCTCTCATGGGCCCCAGGGCCCAGAGGGTCTGTGGGAGGCCAACCTTGCCTCTGTCCTTGAAGCTCCTCTGGCTCAGCCATGGAAGCCAGACAAGATCTCAGCTCTCTCCAGGGAGTCTCCTGGCTCCAGCTCTGGCCCAGAGCAGCCGGAGGAGGTGGCAGCTACCCACCATGTTCCTGCCTCTTTCTTGACATCAGGATGGGGCAGCGGGGGGCGGGGGGGCAATCCTGGGAGGGGCTAGGTCTTAGCACCGGAAGTCCTAAATCCTGGGACATCCCTCTGTCCTGGGCAGACCAGGGCAACTGGTCACCCGGGCCCCTAAATTTAGGCCATTTATCCTGGCCTAAATAAGCTGGACCCGCAGGCCCCATTGCCTGGCTGTGCATGGCCCAGGGGAGGGCGCTCTGGCTCCTGGATGCTGTCTGGGCCTGGACCATCCTGGGCTCCTGCCCCCAGGGATGTTTCAGGGCTGATTCGTTGGGGTCTCACTCAGCTCCCAAGGAGTCCCTGACCCTAGGCTGACCCTGTGGGCCTCCTGTCCCATTACCCAAGGCTGCTGGGTCCCTCCAATGGCCACCCAGACCCTACTTTCCGAACAGGACACTGGGCCTGGCACCCGTGGAAGGTCTCCCTGCTTGTGATGGTGATTCGGTGTCTGGGTACCCCACGTCCGTGCCTCACCTTCTCCCGGGCTTTGGTCCCTGGATAGGTCTGGAGCTTTCTGGGGACACTGGAACTCTGAGACACGCAGCTCAAAGTGTGGCCAGAGGCTCCTTCAGACCCAGGAAGAGCAGAAACATCCGCAAAAAAGCTGCGCTGACTGTGGCCAAGTGTGCAGCCCAAGGACTGCTCCTGAGAGAGCACCCGGCACCCCCAGGCACCCCGCGCCCAACCTCCAGCCTCCAGCCCCCAGACCCTGTTGGCTGCGTTCTGCTCCCTCGGGCAGACGGCCTATGCCCTCCTTCCCTGCGTCTGTCTCTCTGTCTCTTCTGCTCGAGGGCCCATGGTGGGAAGACACAGTGTGTCCCTCCCTGGCTCTGCCTCTCCTGCCCGTCCCCCACTCACCCAGGAGTCTCCCATGACCGGCACCCTTCCCTCTAAATTAAACTTCCCTGGAGAAGGAGAGAACATCACATTTCAACTGACATTTGCCACTCCTCCCCGAAAAGGCACAGTCCCCAAGTCCCCAGAAGCTGGCCGAGGAGCCAGCAGATGGACCTCAGAGCCTGTGGAGGCAGGCCCGGCTCTGGTCATCAGCCTGAGCCAAGAGAGCTGTCAGGCAAAGCCCTGTGACCTTAAGCTCTAGATGACATGAGGGGGTTCACAGAGAAGGCCCCTCGGTGCTGAGTGTCCCTCCCTCCCTGGGAACAGGGAGCTGTTGGAACAGTCCTCCAGCCTCCCAGCCGCATCTGAGGCCAGCTGGGGCCATGGACATGTCTGGTCAGAGCCTTCCTTGGGCCAGGGGATGGGGGGCCTAGTCACTGTCTTCCCAAGGACAGGGGGATGAGGGGATCCGGTCAGCATCTTCTCAGAAACAGGGGGGAGCTGGCCAAAAAGGGTTCAGATGATCCCCAACCCAAGAGGCTCCAGAGCCAAGATGACCCATGGCAAGGACCGCCGTGACACCGTCCCTATCTCCTGAGGGGCCCTGTGGGCTCCCCCCCACGTTACCAGGAGGGGAAGCCCGGGGCCCCTTGCTCGGGCGCGGAGGTGCGGTGGCTCGGGAAAGGAGCGGCCCAGCCTCACCCCGCCGCGAGCCCCCGAGCAGCGCCGTCCTGGCACCGAGCTAGCAGGTCCGAGCCAGGCCCGCGGCCCCCGCCTCGCAGACGCTTGCCTCCGAGAGACAGACAAGGTCACAGGGCGGCCAGGGTCGGTCGGTCGGAGGGAGGACGCCACAGCTCCCGGCAGGGCCGGAGCCTCCTGCTCTGCTGCAGGGGCCACGGGGCGGGAAGCCGCCGCGGAAAACAGTCTGGAAATCCCGCAGGAACCTCCCCAAGACTGCAAACGCGCGGACACGAGGACGTGCCCACGCGAGCCCGGAGCGGCCCCGTCCCCGTTAGGGAAGACGGGACAGCAGCGCCAGCCCGAGACGGATGGACAGACAGATGCCGCGTGACCCCACAAGGCGTACTCAGCTCCACAAAGGGACGGGGTGCTGACCCCAGGACAGCGGGGCTGGACACCTCCGATCGGCTCACTACTCGCGAGGAAGACTGTTCATGACGCGGGTGGGCAGGGGGGCCTCATCCGTGCGACGGAAAACCTTAAGAGCAAAAAACAGAGCTTTCCCGGAAAAGAAGGGTTTCTGCCTCAAGGCTGCAGCTTCTGCTCCTGCCTGAGTGTCCAGCCTGCCGGCCCCTCACTGCGTGAGTCAGTTCCCCCAAGAAACCCTTTCTACCTTCTGCGCTGTGGGTTCGGCTTCTCTGATCGAAGTCCCGGCTTTGGACGGGACGATGCCGCACAGCTCTGTGGACGGACGGAAAATGAGCGCACCTGCAGGGGGCAATGCTAGGATGGGTAACGGGGCCTCTGGAGCGCTGTAGCCGAACAAGGACGGCCCTGACGGGTCTGAGCTCGTTCTGGCCGCCGCACGCTCCGGTCCGGGGGGCCCCTCACCCTGGGACCCTCCCGAGCTCCAGCTCCTGCCCTGGCTCAGGCCACCTGCAACGTCCGCACCCTCCAAACACTGAGGCCCCAGACTGGGATTCAAGGCCCTGGCGGGGGGCCCTGCGGGCAGGGGGTCCCCTTGCAGGAGCCAGCCTGACCTCTGAGCAGGCAGAACGGCCTGGTGAGGCCAGAGAGCCAGGCACTGTGCCTGATGGGCTGTGGGGCTCGAGCCAGATAAAGCCTCACTCAGTCACCTGGCCTTGACCGAGCGGGTCCTGGGTGCCAGGGCTGTGGGCCGAGGGCCCAGGGAGGCCAGAGAAGCCACAGTGAGCCTGTGGGGTCTCCACATGGCACTGTGGGCGTGAGCGCACAGGCACAGAGCGTGCACAAGTGTGGGAGCTGAGTGTGTCCACGTGTGAGCACCCGCCTAACGTTCTAAACTCTGAAGCACACAGGACGGGGCAGGGGGCAGGAGTGGGGGGACACGGGACAGGGATGGGGAGGTCAGCTGGGCCTCGGGACCGGAGAGAGTTGTCATCAGGGAGACACGGTAGACGGACATGGTGTGTGGAGTCTCTCGGGGATGCAGCAAGGAGGCTGCTGCAGGCAGAACTTTCATTTCATTTCTGACCAGACCTTAGCCCATGGCTGTGAGGCCTGCAAAGCCGGCAGCCTCGAGCTCTCCCTTTCTGCCCCTGAAGCCTTGGCCCTTTGCCAGGCAGTCCCTCCTTCCCGGATCCCCGCTGCCTCAGGTGTCCCAGTGGATGTTGGACACCTGAGGTCCCAGTGTACCAGGCTCTGGAGGCCTGGAAGAACGGACTGTCCTGGGGCAGCCACTGCGCTCAAGGACCTATGCCGTGAGGCTGGCAGGACAGGCTTGGCCCTGAGTGATGGAGACAGACACACAGGAGTCCTAAGGCCAGCTGGAAAGAGGCGAAGCCTGTCTGCACGGGGCCACGACCTCCATCTTGTATTTCCAAAGGGCCCCTGGACCCAGATCAGCCTGCAGGGACCTGGCCCGAGTGTCTCCCCTGCTCTGATCGGCCCTCTAGCAAAATCACTTTTCTGGGGCTCTTCCTCCCACCTCCCTGGAGGTGGCTCCCAGAAACTACTGCCCCCGTATGTGTGTGTATCTCTGACCTCACCTCTCTCCCAGGACTTGCCGGCTCCCTCCTGGCCCCTGCAGTGAGTCAGGACTGTCCTGTTGGGGTCTCCCCACCCTGGCCAGAAGCCCTCTGCTGACACTCCAGAACATCTCAGCTCCCGCACTGCCCTGTGCTACTGCCCTTGCGCAGCCTCCCCTGACCCCAGAGGCAGGGGCTTCCTAGCCTAACCTCCCAGCCTCCTGACAGCCTAACCCTACGTCCTTCCACGCCCCCACTACTGTCTCAACCCTCCCAACCACACAAGGCCTCGGGTCAGGATGCTGCCCAAGTCCAAGTCTCATCTTGTCCCCTTGCCTGCCCTCGCCTCCGCCACTCCTTCTGCGTGCTGCTCGGCACAGCTGGGTGTCCCTGCGAGGACTAACCAGGACACTCAGGTCCACTCTGACACAGAACATGCGTCAATCCAGGTCTTAAGTTTTGGGTAAAAAAATTTAGCATCCTGGGATGTCTGGGTGGCTCAGTTGACTAGGCATCTGGCTCATGATCTCAGCTCAGGTCTTGGTTTCAAGGTCATGGGTTCAAAGCCCACACTGGGCTCCATGCTGGGCATGCAGCCTACTTAACAAAAAAATTTTAAAATTAAAAAAAAACTTTTAAATGTAATTTTCTCAGTATCACTCCAAGAAATGGTGCCAAATGCATTCTCCCCTCCAGATGAATGGGGGCTGCAGGGACGCTTTTGGGGGTGTCTGTTCTCCAAGGCTAAGGCTTCTTAGCGCATCCTAAAGTCAGGACTTGGGAAGCGGAGGCCTGGAGTCTCGGTCAAGGTGCAAACTTTGGGCCATTCTCTTCCAGAAACATTTGGGGTCTTGAGTGGGGCCAGTGGCCCCAGACCCCCCCCCACTTTAGGGGCTGCAACAGGGGTAGTCATTCTCTGCCTGCCCACACGTTAGAATCCCAGCAGGCCTTGAAGGGACCAGGGCCCAGATGGCACAGAGACCTGCCCGCAGCGTGGGAGCTGGGTCACAGGGCAGGAGGTACAGGCTGCTGGCGGTGGGGAGAGGTCTAAAACCCTTCTCGGTGGGCTCTCTGTGGGCAGCGCCTGGTTGCTTCAGTGTCCCCAGGAGGCATGAGATAAATGCCCAGATGGAGAAGAGGTGTGACCTGGACCCCACCCCCTGCAATGCTGTCCCTGAACAAGCCGGGCCGGTCTTTTCCTGCCTCGCTGCAGGGTCTCAGGCCCCACACCCTGGGCCTAGCTTGGGCTGGGTGGCATGAGGCCACCATGTCAGGACAGCCGGACCAGCCAGCAGCAAAGCCTCAGAGGAAGACATGCACCCTTGCAGACAGAGCGACCGGCCCGTGGTGCTGTGGGCGGCATCCTGAGCCACACACACACACACACACACACACACACACACCCGCCCCGCTCCAACATGCCGTCCCCACGCCGAGGCGCGTGCAGAGCTCAGACTTTATTGTTCCAGTGCTGGGTCGGTGCCGTGTGGTTGGGAACACAGACAGGGACAGGGCAAGTGCCCCAGGGCCTGCACCCCGGCCCAGAGAGCAGTGGGCCGCCATGGCTCACCACAGGCCCCGGCCACACTCATGTCCACTGCTGTGGGTGGGCCTGAGCCTCCCACACACCCTCCCAGGCGGTCTGGGTGTGGGGCCTTCTGGGCAGCACGAGGAAGAGGGCTGGACGGATGACGCTCACTGAGCCATTTGGAAGGGAGAGTGGAGAACTTTCTGGAAAACAACTAAGTCACGGGGCGGTGGGGGCCTAGGAGGGGTTGGGAGTGGCAGCCTGCCTTGCGGGGCGGGGGGGTCCCCTGCAGGGCTCAGGCCACCTCCCACCCTGGACCCCGGCACTCACGGGGGTGCCACGGGACCCTCCCGAGCCCCCGGAGCACGGCGAGCGGCTGGGGCCTGGCAGGAGGAGGCCGGGCCGGCGGGGTGCGCGGCGGGCGGCGGCGGTAGTCGCGGTAGTTCCTGGAGAGCAGCGCGTAGAGGAAGGGGTCCACGCAGCTGTTGCCGTAGGTGAGGCAGGTGGTCAGGTAGTTGACCAGGCGCGCAGCGCGGGGCGAGAGCGGCAGAGCCCCACGGTACTGGGCGAGGAGCTGCCACAGCCAGAAGGGCAGGAAGCAGGCCCAGAAGAGCAGCACGATGCCCGCGATGAGGCGCAGCACCCTGGGGTTGGGCAGCCGCCGCGTCTGCGGGAAGCAGGCCCGCTGCGAGCGCCAGTAGGCCCGGGCCAGGCGCGCATAGAGCAGCCCGATGACCAGGCCAGGCCCCGCGATGCTGGTCCCGAAGAGCAGCGTCAGGTAGGCGCGGTGGGCACGCGGCCCCCAGACGGGCAGGCATAGGCTCTTGCGGCCCCTGTGGACCAGCCGGATGGCCAGCATCATGGGCAGCGCCAGCAGCAGCGCCAGGAGCCACGCGCCCAGAGCCAGGACCTTGCGGTAGGCCTTGGAGCGCCGCGCCGTGTCCAGGGGCCTGAGCACGGCCGCGTAGCGCTCGCTGCTCATGACGGTCAGCGTGAAGATGCTGGCGTGCATGGTCAGGAAGTCCAGGCTGAAGAGGACTCGGCAGCCCAGGTCGCCGAAGTGCCACCGCTGGGTGACGTAGGTGGCCACGATGAAGGGGATGCTGAGCAGGTAGAGCAGGTCGGCCAGAGCCAGGCTGATGACATAGATGGACAGGGAGGCCGCGGTGCGCAGGCAGCAGCACGTGACCACCAGCGTGTAAGCGTTGCCCACCACACCCACCACGCCCATGGCCGAGAGCACCGCCCCGATGGCCCCGGTGGCCACCAGGTCCTCCAGGGAGCTGGGCTCCGCTGGGCCGGCCCAGGAGCCGTTGAGGGAGGCGTTGGGGGTGCCAGACGGCTCAGGCTCAGGGCTGCCCGTCATGGCCAGCACGGGGAACCTGCTCACGGGCTCGGGACTCAGCGCCATCTCTGTGGCCTCCCGCGGGGCTTGGTGCCGGGCTGTGCAGCTCCTCTGGGTGGGGAGGAGGCATCTGTGGGCAGCAGACTCGGTCTGCAGGAGTAGATGCTCATTAAAGATCAGCTCCCGTGCCCCCCCCCCCACTCCCAGGAGGCCATGTGAGGGCAGAGTGCCCCCCACCGGGCTGGGGGACCTGTGGACGGCTGTGCTTACCCCAGAGTAGTCCTTTCTCCCAATTTATTTCTTGTTTTAAAAATGTTTTTTAAACATGTTTTTAAAAATATGGCTTAGATTGCAAAAGTAATGTCCACTGAGGGAAAGCATTTGTAACCTCTCTCTACCCACGTGAGGGAAATGAGCCTTGACCCCGACCTCACGCCATACACAAAAGTAATTCAAAGACTATTGAATTGGATTGTGGACTTGCATAGAATAGTTTAAATCAACCAACCAACCAATCAATCAAGCTCTGGAGGAAATACAGAATACCTGCATGACCACGGACAGGCAGAGATTTCTCACAAAAGAGCAGGAAAGACTTGCGTTAAAAGAAAAGACCAATCTAATGGACTCTGTTAAAATTAGGGACCTCACCGAGAGAGTAAAAATGTAAATTATGGACTGGGGAAAGATTAGAGACAAAGAACTAGTAACCAAACTACACGAACTAACTATAAATCCACACAACCTAACGACTTGTTTGGAGGGGAAGGAAAAGAGGAGATCTGAAGAGGAACTCCTCAAAAGAGGGTGGCCGGGTGTTTGCGAGGCGCTGGGAGATGCTCAGCGTCCTTCGTCATCAGGGAAACACAGTTCGAACCACCGCATGCCCACCGCAAGGGCCAGAGCCAGAAAGGCAGGTCCCGGGCATTGGGGCACAGGGAGCAGCTGGGGGGGCAGGTGAGGGTGTCGGGGCACACTCGGTGGAGCTGGGGAGTGTGAGTGGTGCAGTCTCTTCAGAAAGCACCCAGGGCTATCAGTGAGACGGTCCCTCCCTCCGTCTGCCCCCAAGAGACATGAGTGGGATTGTGCACAAGAAGACAAGCGCGAGAACGTTGACAAGCAGCCTATTGCTAATACTCAGGAGCTGGAAGCAACGCCCAGAAATACTAATGTGGTTCCACAAACTGCAGCATCTCCCGAAACATGCTGGTTAGCGATGAAGTAGACAGCACTGCGCTTCGGTCAGTAACTTGGATGACCGCGACGAGTGAAGGGGACCAGCCTGAAGAGCGCCGCTGTGGGTTCCCTTATGTGAAGTTCACAGAAGGCAGTGGAGGTCAGAGTAGTGGTTCTGCGGGAGGGGGCTGTCAACAGGTAGAGGACACTGGGGAGCCTGGGAGTCGGGGGCTGATGCATGCTCTCTTCCGGTCTGGCTGATGGTTCCATGGGCACAGACACAGGCACCTCGGGTCTGTGCTTACAGGATGGGGATCATCCTCACAAGGAAAAGAAAGAGAGAAAGAAAGACCAGAAACCTGGGATACTTAACTGCAGAGGAGAGGAGAGGACAGGAGAGGAGAGGAGAGGAGAGACCCTGTGACCCCACCTCCCAGGGTCCAGGGAAAATAATGGCTTCCGGCCGTCTCCCTCTGCAGCCCAGGATCTACCATCATAATGATACAGTCTGGACCGACCCACCCTGTGTGACCTGAGCCCAGCGCCCAGAGAGGACCCGGCCCAGCCTCTGGTCTGCTGCCTGGCCAGGGGTCGTCCTCCCGCCTGGGGCCCCTCTCCGGCTCTCCTGAGGGCAGCAAGCCTTGGGGGAGGGACCACCAGGCCGGTGGCAAAGGCCCCGATCCTGCCCTGCGCACCTGCGCCTTCCAAGTGGGCCCTGCGCTCGCAGGGGGCAGGCGTGAGAGCGCCCCAACAGCCCATCACCCCTTCACCCTGACACCCCGAAGCCCCAACACCCAGTCCTACTCCCTGACACCCGCCCCCCGCCCCCCACTCCTCCAGCCCCGGCCGCCCTCGAGCCGGCTCCCCGCTCGCCTCACTCACCTAGCGTGGGGTCCACCCTGAGTCTCGGGTCGCCCTGCACGTCCCCGAGCACTGGACCGGGCGGAGGGACGCCCGCAGGTCCCGCCAGGACAGCCGACTCCGCGTCTAGACCCGGTCGTCGCTGCCACCTGCCCTGCCGCCAGCTGAGAATGCGCCGCGCGGGTATTAATAACCTGGGGCGAGGGGGGCGCAGGAGGGAGAGGGCGGGGCGGGGGCGGTGCTGGAGGGAGGGGGCGTGGCGAGGGGCGTGGCGTGGCGCACGGGGGCGGTGCTGGAGGGAGGGGGCGGGGCGGGCGGGCGGGGGCGGGGCGGGGGCGGTGCTGGAGGGAGGGGCGCGGCGGGGGCGGGGCGGGGCGTACAGTGGGGGCTGCGGGCGTTGGGGGCGGGAGGGTCCAGCGCAGAGAAGTCTCCAGGCTGGGAGAGAGGGTTGGGGTTCCGGGTGGCCACAGCCTGGCGGGAGAAGGCAGACACTGGAACACTAGGGCCACAGGTCACCGTCAGCCGCCAGCAGCCCCAGTGGGAGTCTGAGCGGTGCGCACCTGGGGATGGGTGGGTGTGGTGGGGGACAAGGCGTCTCTGTTTCCCTCCAGCTGCTCCCCTCAGTTGCCAGAACTCCTCCGACTTCTGGTTGTCAACCAAGCCCTGGACATGTGTGCCTGCTGCGGGGTGGGGGGGACAATGGGGGTGGGGGACCCGGGAAACTGAAAGGGTGCTGACCCGATGGCGATAATGACATTCACATTGTGCAACCATCACTATCTCCAAACGTGCCTTATCTTCCCAAACTGAAACTCTGTCCCACCAAATCCTGTCTCCATCCCTGCATCTTCGTTCTGTCTCTGTGGATGTCAGTCCTCTAGGGACTTCCCATGAGTGCAATCATGCAGAATTTGTCCTCAATCTGGTGTATTTCCCTTAGTACGAAGTCCTCAAGGTTCTTCCATTGTGTAGCTTGTGTCTGAATTCCCTTCCTTTTCTCTGCTGAGTAATATCCCATTGTGTGACATTCCACATTCTGTCCTTCATATGTGGCCCTCCCGCCATCCAACCTCTTGGAGCTGTGACCGTTTTGTTTGATAATTTTCTTTTCCTTCTATGGGTGCTATTCTTTTCTTTATCTCTGAAAAATCCTAACCATCCTTATTGTCAGGTCTTTTTCAGATGGCTCCATCATTTTCAAGGAGCCCAGGACTCTCTGAGCACTGCTCCCCATTTCTCACTGATAGATGGAGACCACGAGCCTGCGGCTCTCAGTACAGGAACGTCTCTGCACCACCCCCACCACAGCTCTTGGCCAAGGGGATTCATAAACGAGTCTTATTCTCACCTCCATGGGCAGGTGATTCAGTCAGATGGGCCTCATCATGTAGCAGCTTATCTGCTGCCTTTGGTCCAAACACCCCCATTACCCCAAGCCTATATGGGTCACAGAGAGAAACCTCCAGGAACACAGCCCTTAGCCAGCTGCCAAAGTGGGAGAGCAGCCAGGACCACAGACTGGGATGTACAAATGACCAAGGATAGTTATCACCAAAGTTGTGGGTCAGGTCCCTGCCCTCCTAAGAGCAGCCGTGGTCCCCCATCTCCAGTCAGGATGTCCTGCAGAGCCGCCAGCCACACAGTCCATGGTCCTTTCTCCCTTTGCACCATGAGGGAAGGACAGGTGCGGTGCCATCCAGTGTGTATGCTGGACACACTCAGCAGACAGTGGGGAAGGGGCTTGGTGGTCCTGAGTGTGGGCGACAGGGGCCAAGAATGGGGAGAGGGAGGTAGGGAGAGGCCTGAAGATGCTGGTGGCCAGGGGCAGCCCCTTGTAGGTGGGGGGACACTGAGCACCTTCCTCTTCCACATGGTGACCAGGAGAACCTTCCTCTTCTGCACAGTGACCTTGGCCTGGACCCAAGAGGAGCTGGGTGCCCACAGAGAGGAGCTCACTGCTCAGTCCAGAGCTAGGGGGGTGCCTGGGGCCAGAGCTCCTTTGGGAAACAGGAATGCAGGGGCTGTTGCTGCCCTCAGGGGTTGTGGGGGCGCCAACCCTAAAACCTAGTGTGCTCTGTGCCGAAGCTCTCTACACGCCTGTGATTCACTTTGTGGACCGTCAGATCATAAATTATAATCATAAAACCCCCGCTTTCCACTAATGTGACTTTAAAGTTTTGCTTTGGGGTTCCTTATGTTTTGAAACAATTTTTCTGTGAGAACTCATTTCCAATTTCATTATTAAATTGCGTGGGAAATGAGGTTCCGTAGACAGAAATCTGGCATCGTGAGTCTCTTTACAGTTGCCCATCCAGCTGGACCACAGACTGGTCCAAGAGGCATATCCCATCACCACCCCCTGCCCAAATCCTGCCAGAAATAGATAAAGGGGAGGGAGCACGACTAGGGGATGGGAGAAGTGAACCCCTGACAGAGTCCTGGCAAAGGCTGTCTGAGGAGGCCCACCTTGGGCAGGAAGGGCCAAGCTTTAGCCCCACCCGGAACTCAGTCAGGGCCCTGGGCTCCCGGCACTGCCCACAGCTAAGGGCACCTGCCCAGGAGGAATGTTCCAGCAGGGAACGCTCCCGTCTGCCCTACCACCTCCCCAGGACCCCTGTGTAGTCAGCGGCTCACTGTATTTTTCTAGGAGACCCTTTCCTTGGTGCTTCTGCTGTTATTCCTTGCTTTCCATTTCAGAAGCTGCAATTTTCCCAGTCCTGGTTCCAGACTAAAACATACCGAGGTCTCCAGTTGGGGGAACCCCAGTCAAGCAGCAGAGAGCAAGTGCTCTGGCCCCCACAGAGCAGCGTAAGGGGCAGAGTGCTCCCGACTTGAAATGGCCAAGCCTCGGAAGGCAGGGAGAGGAGGGGGTATTTCAAGTACACAAAACACTGTCTTCTCTCGGAGCTGACCCTTGGGGGCTCTTCGGGAAGGCATGTGGGCCCCCACCCCCTGGAGAAGTGCTGGGAGTCTGAACCAATGGAGCCACTCAGGCTGGGGGACCTGCGGGAAAGGGCCCGAATCAGGGTCTACGAAACCTCCGTTCTGAGTAAAGAGGCTGGTTACAGAGCCCTTGAGAGCCGTTCCGGGATCTGCAAAGGTGGGGTTGAGGCCCAAGTGGGAGTAGAAACTGCAGGTGCTCCAGATTTCTCCTGCGAGTTTAGCCAAGGCCACGTGTTCTCTTTGCATCCATGGAGCGTAACTCCTGACAGCGTCCGGGTAGCAGACTGCAGTGTCCTTTCCCTCAGCACAGCGGCCCCACTCCTCCCAACCTCCCCAGGAAACAAAGAGGTCAGGAGCCGCACCTCCTTCCTGAAGCCCATCAGCCCCTTTCATGAAAACAGCAGTGGGGTGCCCCAGCCTCAAAACTGACGAAGGGGCCTCTGTAGCAGCCAAAATTCAAGGAGGTGGGAGTCTTGTCCTTGCAGGTCTCTCCTGGGGGCTTCCTTCACCATCACCATGATCACTAAAACCATCACCAGCATCCCCATCCCCATCACCAGCATCATCAGCAAGTCCACCACCGCCTCCATCAGCACCGCCTCCATCACCATCAGCACCGTCTCCATCACCTCCATCACCATCTCCATCACCACCACCTCCACCTCCACCACAACCTCCACCACCAGCAGCAGCATCACCAATGCCATCATCATTTTTACATTTGCTCAGTATGCAACACACACCTGGGCACCACCATCTAGATCAAGTGCCGGTATTTTTAGTATTTGTTTCAGTGTTGTTTTGGGAAGCACTACGTCCCTACTCGTCATTCCCATTCTCTGCCCTCCCGAGAGGCACCACTGCCCTGACTTTGGGGAAATTCCCAAACTTTTTTTGACCATGTATTTTCCACGTGCACTTAATAATGTGCTTTAAAATTTTCATACATGGGACTGGACCGTACCTATCTTCTTGCGATTTTCTGTTTCCTCTCAATCTGAAAAATAAGAGCTCGTTCAGCCCACTGAAAGGCTCTGTGGTAGGCGACCGCACGCACCCCAGCAGCTGTAAGCAGATGGAACAATTCTCCCGGCAGCCGTGTCCGGCGCGTGTGGGGTGTCCTCCACACGTCCTCTGGGAAGAAGACACACACTTATCTCTGCTCCGGACCAATATGCTACAACTTTTACACTTGATTTTTCTTTAAGATTTTATTTACTTGTCAGATAGAGAGAACAGGAGCGAGCACAGGCAGACAGAGAGGCAGGCAGAGGCAGAGGGAGAAGCAGGCTCCCTGCCGAGCAAGGAGCCCGATGTGGGACTCGATCCCAGGACACTGGGATCATGACCTGAGCCGAAGGCAGCCGCTCAACCCACTGAGCCACCCAGGCGTCCCTACACTTGATTTTTTAAACTTGAGGTGAAGTTCACATAACAAAAAGTTAACTGTTGTGCAACGGTCGCCTCTCTGCAGTTCCAGAACATTGCCGTCATCTCCAAAGGAGACCCTCCACACATTAAGCAGTTACTTGTCATTCCCCCTTCCCTCAGCCCCTGGAAACCACTTGTCAGCGCTGTCCTGCGCAGTTGCCTGCCGTAGACACATCCTGTCAGTGAACCCTACAGCACGTGGCCTTGGGGACAGGCTTCTTCACCGAGCGTGATGGCTTCCCAGTTCATCCAGGTCAGGGCGTGGTTCGTTCTTCGGCCGCTTCACGGGGCAGCCGGGCCCAGCCGCACCAAGGATCACTTACCCCTTCGTCTGCACGTGCGGCTCGAGCGCGGCGCTGCTACGAGCCTGTACCTACATGTTTTGATTCACGCGGTCCATAGTTCCTATGGCAACTAGAGGTTTCGTTTTTTGAGGATATGTTTTATCTTTTTGCGTTTTCACCGTGACCTCGTGAGCTGGTGTCTTCTGATTTCAGATGCGAGTGCCGAGGAGCGCTCTGTGGGCCGCGCGAACGGGGCCGGGGCTCTCTCACCCCGGCCTGCGGGTTCCTGCTCCGGACCTGCCACCCCGGGAGACCTGCAGGAAGCCTGGTCCGGAAGGGGGAAAGGCCGCGCAAAGCAAGAGTTCGCTGGAATAAGGGATAAATGGGCTGTCTGGTCCGGAGGGGGGGACGACGGTAAGAGCGGTCTGGGTTTCTCTGGGAGACAAGGCAGGCCCGGGTTCTAACGCGGGCTCCGGCTCACCAAGTGCTCCCAAGCGACCGGGAGGAAGGCTGCAGCCGCATGAAAGCTCTGCCCGCTTAACCGGCAGCGAAGCCCCGGGGATTTAGACCAGGGCTGCTGGGGAAGGACCCGTGGGAGGAAGCCTGCCCCCGGACGTGGTAGGGTTAGCCTAATGCACCGTCGAACCCTCCAGAACGAACCCTAGAACTGCATTCGTCACCGAAAGGGAAAGGCCCGCCCCGAAACCCGGAAGGCTGTGTCAGCCGGAAACCACCGACTGAGGGAAGAGGAACCTCAGGTCAAGGGTTTGCGAGAAGGAAAACCTGCTGAGAGCAGCGTCCCTGAGGCAGAGTCTCTCCCCGGCCCGTGGCGCCCCGCCCTGCAGAGTGAGCATCGCCGTGGGGTGCTGGCACCCCCGCCTCCGCCTCCTGATCATATTAGCATTCCTGACACAAGTTCTGCCTGAAAAACTGTTTTAATCGGGACACAGATTTAGATTGAAGAAAATCTGTGTTGATGATACAGTCATTATTGTTCACAAGTGCCCTTTAAGCGTGCGCGTTTGTTTATAAATAACGTGACCAACACCCTGTGAAACCGACTCTTACCATGAGCCAAAACACTGACTCAAGGGGCCTCTGCTGTCCCCACCTCTGCCTCCTGCTCCTGGGAGATTTAAACCTGTCACGGTGGCTCATCCGGGACACAGAGATGACGATGTCAATCAACAAGGACCAACTGAATGAGACTCAGCCCCGGAGCTTGAAGCAAAACTCCTCGGACTTTATTTAGTTAAAAAGCAACACGCAAAGCAACGGGTACCGAACGGCCCGACGGCATCGGAAGCCAGGAGTCTCCCGGGGCGGACCGGGCACCCCACGGAGGCTGGCACGGTCCCGCGGGGCCCCCGACACCATCCAGGCAAAGGCAAGGCCGCATCCCCCCACGGCCCCCACGTCCGCGTGCTCCTGGGACACGGGCCCCACCCGAGACCTGCCTGCGTGTGGCCAGGACACGGCTGGCGCCCAGACACGCGGCCCGCGGCCCGCTTCACGGGCCGCACCGCAGCCACTCACCAGGCGTGTCCCGGGGCGCGTCGCGCTCCTCGCTCCGTGGCCTCTGACGGAGAAGAACTTCCCTCCCGGGTCCGGGCCCCTGGGTCCCTTCCACGGAGGCGGCGATGGGTCCCCTTTCTCAGTCCCCGGGCAGCTCCCCGTTCTTCCTCCCCAGGCACGAGTCCCCCGTCTCCCTTGCCACCGCTCCCCCCGGCTGTCCTGGGGAGGGGACGGCCAGGACGAGAGCGGCCGCCTGGGCCTCCGTCCCTCAGTCCCGGGGCCCCGGGCTGAAGGGCGGGAGCGGGGGCAGCTGCCCCAGGGCCGAGGCTGCCCCGGGCCCCCCGGACCCCCCGGGACCGCGGCCCTGGGAGGACGAGGACTGCAGCCTGGCCGCCGAGGCCCCCTCCTCCGCCTCCCTCGGGGCCCAGGGCGAGTAGGAGAGGATGGTGAAGCCCCGCCTGAGCAGGGCTGAGTCCGCGGGGACCAGCTCTTCGGTCTGGCCCGGAGGCGAGGACTCCAGGATGCTCAGCTGCCACCTGTGCAGGTCCTGCTCCCGCGGCGCGTCCTGCAGCCTCACCACCCACACCTCGTCGGGCTCCAGCAGCACTCGCCAGCCCTGGCCCGGGGTCCTCCGCGTCCAGCCCGGCGTCATCTTCCGGAGGTAGATGGCGTCGTAGCAGCCCACCATGGAGATGACCTGCAGGTCCCTCAGCCAGGCCTCGGCCTCGGCGGGGTCCACGGCCCGGGCGGCGCCCAGCTCCAGCACCATGGGCTCCCCCGGGGGCAGGTCCACCTTGAGGAAGCCCTGCCACGGAGGAGGGAGGCTCGGCCAGTGCGAGCAGGTGGGGGGCCCCTCGAGTCTCCAGGGGAGGCTCTGCGTCCAGTCCGCGTCCTCAGGCCCCAGGCCCAGGGGGGCCGCGTCCTGAGGCTCCAGCTCGGTGGGCACGAAGTGGTGGTCCAGGCCGGCCTCCTCGGACCCCGCAGGGGCTGGCGCCGGGGGCCCTGGCCCCCAGCCCGCCGCGCCGCCCTGTGCGGCGTGACCTTGGCCCTGCCCCCAGCCGAGCCCCGGGCCCGGGGACCCCCCCTGCTCAGGCCCCGCCGCCGCGTGCTCCGTCAGCTCGGGGTCCCAGTCTTCGTCCTCCCAGTCTTCCGACTCCAGCAGGTCTCGGAGTTCCAGAAAGGCGGCCTTGAAGCACGCGAAGCAAAGCCCGGGCTGGTCCCCGTGTTGCAGCCCGTACAGCCAGGACGCGTGGAGGTAGGACATGCCCTCGGCCCCGTGCCGCGCGCCCACCGGGGGGCACATGGCCGTGCGGGGGGGCGGGGAAAGGAAGGGGACCCTCCCGCGGGAGTCCGGGCCGGCCGATGCGACAGGGACCCGCAGAGGTCGGGGACGGCGGGCTTCTGGAAAACTCTTCAGCTTTCGCGATGGCGCTTTTCTCTGGGAAGCTGCAAAGGACAAGCAAGGGAGGTCAGGGCCCCCCCTAGCAGGCAGGGTGGGGCGGTCACCGGTCACCCGTCACCGGAAGGAGCACGGGCAGGGGGGCGACGGGTTGAGGCCCGGCCCTGTCAGCCCTGCCCTGCTCCGCGTGGCTGCTCCCAGGCCCGTGGGGCACGCGGGCCCTCCCCTCCCCGCCCCCCGCCCCGACACCCAGTCAGCAGAACCTCAGAGAACCAGATGGATCCCGACAGAACCTGAGGGAACCTGACGGGACCTGACGGAAGCTGAAGGAACCTGACAGGACCGGAGGGCAACTGAGGGAAGCTGACTGGCAGAAGCTGAGGGATCCTGACAGAACCTGACAGAAGCTGACAGAAGCTGTGGGAAGCGGAGGGAACCCGACGGGACCTGACGGAAGCTGAAGGAACCTGGGGGATCCTCACAGAGGCTGACAAAACCCACTGGAAGCTGATGGAGACGCCGAGGAGGGGCGCGCACGCAAGCGACCCCCCACCCCGCCACAGGCCAGGCTGGGCCACCAGGGTGCTTCAGCCTCTCAGCCCACCCCAGCCCGCCAGCCCGGGTCCCCCAGACCCGCTCCTCAGCCCAAAGGGGTCTCACCCTGCCTGGCACCGCCCTCCTGTGGGCGCCGCCCAGAAAGGAGGGGAAGCAGCCCACCTGGGAATATAAAGGGCCCCTTCCCATGGTGCTCTGGGCTCATCTGCATATCTCCCATGAGCCTCAGCCCACCAGGAAGTGAAACTGCTGAGTCATCACCCCCCCCAGGAGAGCCCCCTGTGGCGCCCCCCAGGGAGGGCAGGCCGCCCCTCCCCCCAGCACCATCATGCCTTCCCGAGTGTTGCTCCGCCCCTCCCCCCAACCTGTTCTCCTCAGGGTTCTTTCCACCTGCAGGTTTCTGAAGCTGTGCAGGCGGGCGCCACTTTGATGGTCCTTGTCCCTTCGTGGGTGACCTGCCTGGTCATGGGTCCTGCCCTGTGGCTGAAAGTGGATTCTTTCATGTTGTCTTCTGATTAAGGTTCCTTATGAATTCCCGAAACTGATTAAGTCTCAATTATTTACAGTTTAAACACATGTCCCCCTTTTGTGGCTCTTCTTTTCACTTTCATAATTATACTATTTGAACTCTTTTTTGAACACAAACTTTATTTTTAGAACATACTGGGTACAGAGCAAAGTTAAGTAGAAGGTCCAGAGTTCCTGTATACACCGGCCCCTCACGTCTGTAGCCTCCCCACTCCCAACAGCTGCGCCAGCGGAACATTTGTCCTAACTGGTGAGCTGGAGGAGCAGGGCCTGCAGGACAAGACACAGCTCGTCTGGAAAAGATGAAGGCAAAGGTCCTTGGACCAGTGGGTCTCAAGTTTTGCTGCACATTTAAATTTTCTTGGGAAGTTGAAGAGTCCCACTGCTCATGTCACAGCATGTGGCAGACACACCTGAGTGACCGCCCGTGGTCATGCCCTCCCTGTGACTGGATGTGGAGCCTGTGACTCACTTCCACCTACAAAGTGGTACAGGGGGTCGATGCAACTGCCTGAAATCACATTGTGTGGCAAAGGGGTGTCCCTCCTGCAATGACATTACCGCGAGTGTACATAAGACCCCAAGCCAGCTCTTGCTGTCCCTTCCTGGCCTTGAAGAGGGAAACAGCCATGCTGTGAACGGTGCAGGACACTGGTCAGCCTCTGGGACCTGAAAGTGCCTCCGGCTCACAGCCAGTGAAGCTGAGGCCCTTAGTCTCAAGTCCACAAGAATAGGAATTCTGTCAGCTGGGAACACAGTCCCTCCAACATTTTGGCTGCAGCTGTGAGACCCTGAGCAAGGGCCTAGTCAAGGCCTATCCCAACTCCTAATCCATGGAAATTAGAAAATAAATGTATGTTGTTTTAAGCCTAATTTCGGTCACTTGTTACAAATCAACAGAAAATTAACCTTTGCCCACACTAGTTATATCAGAATTCTCACATGAGATCCAGGCATTGGTCAGTGTCTCAAACTCTCCAGATGTTTTCAATATGCTGTACAGTTAGAGAACCAGTGCCTAGACACCTGGATGAGCTTAGACGTTTCCACAGATTCTGAGCCATTAATGCTCCATCCCCCCCTGGTCTTAGCCTAACTCATACTCAAGCCAGGCTCTGCATGGAGCCCAAACGGCTATGGTCACCAACGAACCTGTGACTAAACACTTACCATCACCTGCCACACACTGGAAACTGCATGATTGGACCCGCCTCATGGTCCTTCCAGGTGCAGCAGGGACCAGAACTTGACCCCCAGACCTGCCCACATTCCAGAGCCCCATCACCACTGGCCCAGGACATGTGAGCTCCTGCGACAGGAAAGGGTGGAGGGGGAGAAACCAAAAAAAGTGAGTGCGAGCAAGTCTTGTTGGACTAAAAGAGGAATGGGATGGCCGTACTGGTCAAGTTGAAGGGCCCCCACTGCCCTAGGGGCTGAGACCCTCAAGAGGAAAAAGGCCAAAGTCCCTGGTGTGCCTCTGAGCTTGCTAGTGCTTATCTTCGTCTTGTCCATGAGGCTCACGCAGCTCCCGAGGCTTAGAGAACATTCCAGAGATGTTTGTGGGGTGGATGTGTTCCCACCTCCTGGCTGGCTTGATGACCTCCGTCCTTGGAATGGCCATCGAAGTGTTACTGACCTGCGGCCTTCCCAGGCACAGCCTCTGCATCCCCTGGCTGGGTTCTGAGCCACCCCGGGGCTGGTGCCTTTCCTGGGCACAGGCTCCGCCAGCGTGTCCCGTCCTGAGCACGGCCAGTCGTGCTCAGAGAAACCGCCTGACCCAGAAAGCCTACAAGCCCACGCCCGCTTGGATCTGTGGGCAGGTGACCCAGCCCTAATAAGAAAGAAAAGCATGTTTAAATAATCAGGCAATTCAGCGAAGAAAACCTTCTGGAAACCTGTTGTAGTCATCAGGACTGAGAGAGGACGCTGCGCATTCGGAAGGAGTCAAGTACTGGGAGTTGAAACAAACATTTACACGTTTGCTTTTCTACTGCAAGAGGTCAGCCCTCAGCTCCTCGCAGGCGCCGGAGTTTTTACCGCCTTTCTCCTTCGTTCCCCCCGCAGGCAGTAAAAAGGAGAGGAAGGGCTCCGCAGTCGGAGAGACCGTCCTGTTAGCCGGAGGGAGCGACGGGCACACAAGGAGGCAGGTTGGGGGTGGCTTCCCGTGGCCGTGGACGACGGGGGCGCCCTCCAAGTGGCCTATCTGTTGACTTTATTTTTTTTTACTGACTTACCCCATAAAGCTAGAGTTGTGCTTCCAAAAGGAACAGGAAGCCATGAAGAAAAGGATAAACAATAATTCTCTGACCAAAAGAGGCTAATGATTCCGAGTCAGCCATAACGAGTAAGGGCCCTGAGTTCAACGTGAAATAACGTTCAGAGCCGCCAGCTCCCAGCTCCCCAGTCCCCGGGCCGGCCTGGGGTCGCACGAGAGTGGGGTCTCCAGCACCGCGCTCCCGCCTCCTGCAGAGGCACGTCCTTCTGCAGGGACGCGCCGTCTGAGAGCCGCGGTGACTCGGAAGCCACCGCGCGTGACTCGGGCCCGTCTCCCTCCCGCGCTGTGTACACGCACCTGCCTTCGTCGGCTTCATCTTACCGCTCGGGGTTTTAGAACCAAATGGTTCAGCTGCCTCTGTTTCCCAGTCTGTGCTGACGCCGGCCCTCGCCGGCCCGTGTCCCGCCCTGCCGCCACTGCTTAGAGCTTTGACCGCAAAGGACCCTCTTCCCTGAAACCGGCCTTTTGCCCTGTCCAGCACCCGCACGGCGCGACACTGGCAGGGCGCGACACCCGCACGGCGCGACACCGGCAGGCTTCCCCGGCGCGCGTCAGGCCGGAGGGCCCCACACGGTGCGGTCCCACGGCGAGGCCCCGCCCCCCTGCCGTGCCCCTGCGTGAGGCTCTTCCTCGCACCTGCTCCTGTCTGAAGTCGCGGTCCTTGTCTGCTCAGGGGACCACTGTCCTTCTCTCCCCGCCAAAGGGCAGCCTGCAGAGCCGGGCGGGCTTCCGGTTTTCCCGTTTTAACCTAAGATGAGCGCTCGGCAGGGACTCGCCAGGTGAGCCGCGGCCGGGCGGCGGTGCACGGGTGACCGTGAGTCCCAGCGGGAGCGGCCCCCACGGGCTCCAGTGTCCGGCGACACCGTGGCACCGCGGTGGGGCCCTGTGGCCGTGGGGAGAAACGCCGGCCCTTCCAGAGCAGGTCTGCCGGCCGGAGTCCCACCCAGGGCCCGCGGCCCCGCGTGTCACCGGAACGGAGTGACCGCGATTAACTGCTCCTGCGGAGCCAGCGGGCGCCTCGTCCAGGGGGAGCAGCAGCCCCCGGGGGCCAGCCAGCTCAGCTGTCCACTCTGTCCCAGCCGCCACCTCCGCAGCCACCGCGCGCCAGCCGTCGCTTGCCGAGACCGGCTGTGCGCAGTTCGCCCGGGTCTTCCCGGGGTTCCCGGGACCCCTCAGAGGCGCGGCTGGTTTGTGGCCAGAAGCCACGGGGCGCCCTTGCCGGCGGCAGCGCTTCCCTAACCCGATGTTGAAGGAAGCTGTGTGGGGCATGGAAACGCACCAGACAGAAAGGAAGCGTCTGTCTCCGCCTGAGCTCCCTTAGCCCCGGAGCAGATGGCTTTAGGGAAAGTCACCCGAGGCGCGCACTGAGCAGAGCAGGGCCCTGAGCCCCACTTCTGACCCAGCCCGGCTTGTGGCTCCCCAAAGGGCCGACCTTCGCCGGGGCTTCTCGTTGGTGAAGGTCCGCACAGAGCTGTGGTGGGCACTCGGAAGCCTCTCCCAGCCTCAGCTCCTGCCGCCTGTGACCACAGGCCTCCCCACCGCCCGTGACGTTGGGACTCTAACTGCCCGGTTTTCAGGGGAGGGAATGTGCTGTGGTCACAGGGCTGCCATTCCAAGGAGGAAAACCATGTCCACGTCCCTCTCCTGAGATCCCGATCGTCACCATCCATGTGTGACTCAACACAGAGATGTCACGTCAGCCCTGATATTAGGTCCGTGGGGTGCTGCTCTTTGCCAGGTGGGGAGGGACGAGACAGCTGGCCCAGGAAGGACACGAAGCCTCAAATGGGGGCGGGTGTATCACAGCAGGTGATCACACTCCTGGACTATTTCTCCCACGTGCTGAGGCTTCGGGAGGGTATTCCTGGAGAGGGATGGGATTTAAGATCCCGTGGGAGACTCAGGAATGAGGGAATCAATCCCTAAGCCAGTTGGCTCCCTGCCCTTCCAGGAGCAGCCGTGGTCCCCCATCTCCAGTCAGAACGTCCTGCAGAGCCGCCGGCCGCACAGTCCACGGCCCTCTCTCCCTTCGCACCACGAGGGAAGGACAGGTGCCATCCAGTGTGCATGCTGGACACACTCGGCAGACAGTGGGGCAGGCGCTTGCTGGTCCTGAGTGTGGGCGACAGGGGCCAAGGATGGGGAGAGGGAGGTAGGGAGAGGTCTGAAGATGCTGGTCGCCAGGGGCAGCCCCTTGTAGGTGGGGGGATGCTGAGCACCTTCCTCTTCTACCTGGTGACCAGGAGAACCTCAGAGGTAACTCTGCATGCCCGTGATTCACTTTGAGAATTACTAATCAGAAAATCTCACATTTCTCATTAACTGTGACTTTAAAGGTTGGCTCCACATATAGTGAGCCTGATTATGCAGGAACCACACATTTTTCTTTTTTTTAAATCTTTTTTGTTTTTTTAAGATTTTATTTATTTATTTGTTAGAGAGAGAGAGCGAGCACAGGCAGACAGAGAGGCAGGCAGAGGGAGGAGCAGGCTCCCTGCTGAGCAAGGAGCCCGATGTGGGACTCGATCCCAGGACGCTGGGATCATGACCTGAGCCGAAGGCAGCCGCTTAACCAACTGAGCCACCCTGGCATCCCGGAACCACACATTTTTCAAAGGGAACTCACTTCCGACTGGATTGCTAAATTCAGTGGCACCGAGGGTTCCGTAAAAAGGAGCTGGCTCCAGCAGGTGCCTTCCAGAGGCCACAGCCCCGTGGGGTGGGGGGCTGTTAGCAGTGTGGGCAATGCTTGGTAGCCCCGGACTCCAGCCGGGAGGGGAAATGGCCATGCCTGAGCAGGGGGCCTGCCATCCGAGTGATAGTTACCTTCCACGAACGTGCTCTGGCCTCCAGGGCCCTTGGGGAGGGACTAGCGTTCTGGACTTGCCTTCCTGTGTCCAGAGCTGGCCACGGTGGACAGGGGGCAGCCAGTCCCCCATCCTCAAGCTCCCACCCCCCAGCACTCTGCCCTGGGACAGCACCCGTCCTTCCTGAGTGTGCCCCCATGTCCTCAAACTCCGTCCTGTTGTTTCCTTCTTTTCTCTTTGTGCTTTGATTTGTTATGAACCATCTTCCCTTTCACCCATCCCGTCTTTCGCTGCGTCGCCCCGTGTCACACTCGTACTGTGTGCTCTGAATCTCAGGTCACGGTTTGGCTGCCCCAGCACGTCTGTCTCAGTTTCTTACGGGTTGTTTCACATGCAAGTTCTTCTCTTCTGTTTCTTTACTGTTTTAGTCGTGGTTATTTGGAAGGACTCATGGCGACTCCAGGCCACCAAAGTCCCCTTGCTCTGAAGCCTAAAGGGAAAAGTAGGAGAGATCTTTTCGTGAAGTGAAATTTATTCCATTTAAAATCCTTTTGTCATGGACGCCTGGTGGCTGAGTCCATGAAGCATCTGCCTTAGGTTCAGGGCAGGATCCCGGGGTCCTGGGATTGGCAGCCTCGCTGCTCCCGGGCAGGGGGTCTGATTCCCCTCCTCCCTCTGCCCCTCCCACCCCTCACTTGTGCTCTCTCTGTCTCTCTCAAATAAATGAATAAAATCTTTGAAATAAAGTCCTTTTGTCAGAAAGTATGGACTTTTTACCTCCGGTGTGAAAAATGTTTTTCTGGAAAGCTGCCTTGGTTGGAAAAGTAAGCTATTGGTAACCCCTATGGTCCCCCCAAGTTTTATTTATCTGTCTACCCAGAAACTCAAACAGCCTGGTTAGGCCAGATCTGGCCCTGGTTTGGAGAATTTTGGGAGGCCTCCCCCTGGCACAGGGCCCAAGCGGGCTGGGTTGTAGCCGGAGTGGCCCCTTAGCGTTTATCTGTTCCGACTGTAGGCTTCTTACCAGCTGTTACAGAATCGAGTTTTGAAATTTTGAGAAGGTGCTTCCCCCGCCCCAAATTCCTTGTCCATCTCCCACCTCCGGCAGATGGATGCGCAGGTCCTGCTCAGCCTGGGTGTTGGGGCAGCAAGCGCAGCTGCCAGAGCTGAGGACCAGAAACCCACACGAGAAGTGGGAGTCTGAAAGCCAAGGTGCTTCTCCTGTGTAGTGAGAGAAAAAAGGCTTTTTCTGGAAATTACAGAGCTGGGCAGGAACCATCAAGAGCCCAGGATGGGTAGGTTGTCCGCTAGACAGTGTCCCCAAAGATGCCCACGTCCTGATGCGTAAGCTGTGTCCATGTCACTGCCACGGTGGAGACACTTTGCATGAGTGATTAAGTAAGGGTGTGATTACGTCGAGGTGGGGGTTAGCTTGCATTCAAGTGGGCTTCAAGGCATCTCAAGGTCCTTACGAGAGGGAGGCGGGGGTCAGAGTCAGAGAGAGACTCTGGGAGGACAGCGTAGAGAGAGCTCCATGCTGCTGGCCTGGAGGTGGGGGAAGGGCTGCAAGTGGCTCCAGAAGCTGGGAAAGGCCTGAGAAGGGATTGGGCCCTGGAGCTTCCAGAAGGAGCCAGCCCTGCGGACCCACAGGCTTCGGAAGTCCAAAACCACAGGAGAACAAATCTGTGTCGCGTTGAGCCACTAAGTCTGTGGTTATTTGTCTGGCGGCCACGGGAAGCTCATATAGGAGGATGGTGTTTCTCCGGGGAAGTTTGGGGTTCTGGAGATGCCCCACTCCCAGCGCACCCCTGGGCGGGGGCAGCGTGTCTAAGGACAGCAGCATCCAGGGTGCTGCTGCTCCCAGGCGGAGTGTGACCGGGCCTGGGCTGGGCCAGCAGGCAACGCCCAAGGAGGCGGTCTTGTGGGGACTCACGGAAGACCTGGTGCTCCCTCCTTGGAGGGAAGTTCACCCTGAGTCTGGCTCTTCTCATGGCTGCTGCAGCCGGGCATGGAACCTCCTCTGCTTGGAAGTGACTACGGCAGCGGCGTGGCTGATGGGCCTGTGTCTCGCCACGTGGGGTCTGAGTGGACATGGCAGCCTTGACTGTGGTGGAGCTTCAGACACTCCCGGGGTCTGACATAAAGGAATTTGAGGGAGGTTCCAAGGGCTCCAGAGTCATCCCCCAAAGGGTTTGGGCCTGTAGAAGTCCAGGGGAAGGATGTCCCGCCCTGCTGTGGTGCGGACAACTTCCCCCTACTGCGCTGTCCATTTACCCAGCACCAGCCCCTGGCTGGGGCCTGGAAGGGTGGAGGGTGGGACCCAGGCCTGCCCTGGAGGGGCCACATTCCACGGCAGTCTGACAAGCAGGTGCCGGAGAGCAGCCAGGGGAGGTGGTCTGTGGGGACCCCACAGGACCCCAACTGGGAGGGGCTGATTTGGGTACTCCCACTGCCCGTGCAGCTCTTCCAGGGCTTTCAGTGGCTTCTGAAGGTATGGTCAGAGCACGATTTATTCTAGAGAGTTAAGCGGCTGTGAAAATCTCTGAAGAAAATTCAGTGACTCGGAATCCTACCACCCAGAGGGGATCACAGCTGATGGTGGTGAGTTCCTCTTCGGTCACTCTCTATGGGCTCACAGACACGTGGCGCCCAACACGCGCACAAGGGGCGCGCACGTGACACCTGACGTGCGCCCGCAGGACGGGAGCCCAGCTGCACGTACCACCCGCGACGCTGGCAAACGTGGCTACAGACTTTCCTCTTTCACAAAATCAGTGCCGTGTGTACAAACCTATAGCCTGCTTTTTTTCTGATGAAAAATTCTGATGAATTCCCCATCGGGTGCTGATGCGCCTTCCCAGTTTCCACTGCTTCATACGGTTCCAACACAGACATCTTGTTTTGCAATTTTAAGCTTATTCCTGTAAATCCCCACACCCCTCCTAGGATCGGGTTTCGACCTTCCTGTAAGAACGCTGCGCTCTCGTCGCGACCCGTACACCACATTCACCGCTCTCTGCCCCGGCCACCGCCTTTTGTTTGTGAAGGGACCTGAGCTCTGAGGCACCCCAAGTTGCTATAAATCTTAGATGATTCCTCCCGTGATTCACCCCCGTGCGGGGTGGGCAGCCGCTCCCGAACGGAGCCGGCCGTGGGTTCCATCTGCTCCACTTCGCACTCGTGGCGTCTGTGCGCCCTCTGAGGGCAGCCAGCGTGCTGCCCCTGCACCTTGTTGAGCCTTCGCTGCCCCAGGAGTGCCCACTTAGTACCTGTCGAACAGATGAGCGGATGGGTCAGTGCAAAACAAGGGAGCAAATGGCGCTGGCTCTGCCTTCTGGGTCCCAGGACTGTGGACCCATGTGGGTCGGGGTGCAGGAGAGGGGGGCGGCCCCTCCTGGGGCCTGAGTGTCTTCCCTCTTCTCAGTGTCATACACTCTCCACGCAGCCAGGCCAGCCGGGATGGGCAGTCCGTCCACACCCACAACCAGGGTGTCACTTTTTTTTTTTTAAGATTTTATTTATTTATTTGACAGACAGAGATCACAAGCAGGCAGAGACGCAGAGAGAGAAGAGGAATCAGGCTCCCCGCTGAGCAGACAGCCTGATGTGAGGCTCAATCCCAGGACCCTGAGATCATGACCTGAGCCGAAGGCAGGGGCTTTAACCCACTGAGCCACCCAGGCGCCCCCCAGGGTGTCATTTGAATGGCCAAGTTCTCGAGGATTCATGAGTGAGGGACCCCCTGGACACACAAGCCCCAGGGGGAGGGCGCTGATGGGGACCTGGGCACGTGGGTGGTAGTTCCGACCTGCCAGAGTTCAGATATCACCGCTGCCAGACCTCACAGTGGGGGCACAGGGCAACGTTTGCAGGCACAGCCCCCCTTGTCCTCAACACTCTCGTCTGCTGCACGGGGACACAGGGGTGTGGGTAAGGGGTGGAGGCACGGGCCCTGCCGCAAGGGGGTTCCAGGTGCAGTAGAAGGCTGATGATCCGGGTACTGAGAAGGGACATGAAAAAACCTCTCCCCAGATTATTTTGTCTTGTGCCCTGAGTCTCTTCTCTCTGCCAAATAGAGACCCGAGTCGGAATCAGGCTTACGCTCTGGTCATCGGTCAGAAGGAGAGCTACAAAAACAAAGGAATCACACGTTGTGACAGGCAATGGTCAAGGCGTGTATTGACAGCCGAAGCCATGCCAGGAAGCTGACGGCTTGCTACACCCGCAGACAAGAAAAGCGCACCAGGAGGGCCGCTCTTGTTCATTACCGTCCCAGCCCTGGGAAGAGCCAGAAAGGGGGACATTGCATCCCTGCAGGTCACGGGACGTCCCCCTACCCCAGTCTCCTGAGGCAGCCACCCGCGCCTCCCAGTCACTGACCAAAGGCTCCAGTCTCTACCCAGTGTCCACAGCCCGGTTGTTTCCTTCGTCAGGGCCAGAGGGGAGAGCAAGAGTAAGTTGGCTTGGAGTTTGCATGTGTACATGCGTGCGTGTAGGTCTGCGCACATATACATGATGTGTGAACGTAGAAACATGCCAGTATGTAACGCGGTGTGCGTAAAACACGATGTAATCATGCAAAATACGTACTCTGAAAGCAGTACGGTGTGTATATGTAATGTAATTAAGGAGTGACATCCACCAACTTCGCTACTTCTATTGGTCCAAAACAAGTCACAGTTTCCACCTTCCATCACAGGGAGGGGGTGACTGGCAGGGGGTCGCCTCGGGGTGTCTGCCACATAGAGTGACATGGACACGGGACTTTTCAAACACCCGAGGCAATTTGAATTGCAGCAAAATTTGAGAAACTGATCTCAGGGACGTTGCCATCAGCTAATGACAGAAGCAGGTTGTTTCTTTTCCTGCAGGCGCTGCCCAGTCGGGGCCTGGCTGCGCACTTGTTCATCTGGGGACGCTCATCAGGTGTCCTGGGGGAGATGAGCCAGTTGGATGCACGGGTTGGAAGTTTGCTTCCAAACGTCCAAGAAGGGCCAAGTGACCTGATCAATTTAGTAATTGTTTAAAAAGCCATCTATCTCTACTCTTGTATTTTTACAAAAGCAACTTATATTTAAATAAAAAATTATGAAGCAAAGGAAACAAGCAAAAGAGTAAAAGAATAAGGTGAAAAATATAAGAAGCTGACATTATGGTCTTGAGGAACTAAAGATGTTCTGTGTAAAGACCTAAAAAAGATCTTTTCTCCAAGGAGAGACTGACACATTAGACCATATCCACAGAGTCTAAACAAAGTGAGATAAGCCACAAAAGGGGGACATGTGTTTAAACTGTAAATAATTGAGACTTAATCAGTTTCGGGAATTCATAAGGAACCTTAATCAGAAGACAACATGAAAGAATCCACTTTCAGCCACAGGGCAGGACCCATGACCAGGCAGGTCACCCACGAAGGGACAAGGACCATCAAAGTGGCGCCCGCCTGCACAGCTTCAGAAACCTGCAGGTGGAAAGAACCCTGAGGAGAACAGGTTGGGGGGAGGGGCGGAGCAACACTCGGGAAGGCATGATGGTGCTGGGGGGAGGGGCGGCCTGCCCTCCCTGGGGGGCGCCACAGGGGGCTCTCCTGGGGGGGGTGATGACTCAGCAGTTTCACTTCCTGGTGGGCTGAGGCTCATGGGAGATATGCAGATGAGCCCAGAGCACCATGGGAAGGGGCCCTTTATATTCCCAGGTGGGCTGCTTCCCCTCCTTTCTGGGCGGCGCCCACAGGAGGGCGGTGCCAGGCAGGGTGAGACCCCTTTGGGCTGAGGAGCGGGTCTGGGGGACCCGGGCTGGCGGGCTGGGGTGGGCTGAGAGGCTGAAGCACCCTGGTGGCCCAGCCTGGCCTGTGGCGGGGTGGGGGGTCGCTTGCGTGCGCGCCCCTCCTCGGCGTCTCCATCAGCTTCCAGTGGGTTTTGTCAGCCTCTGTGAGGATCCCCCAGGTTCCTTCAGCTTCCGTCAGGTCCCGTCGGGTTCCCTCCGCTTCCCACAGCTTCTGTCAGCTTCTGTCAGGTTCTGTCAGGATCCCTCAGCTTCTGCCAGTCAGCTTCCCTCAGTTGCCCTCCGGTCCTGTCAGGTTCCTTCAGCTTCCGTCAGGTCCCGTCAGGTTCCCTCAGGTTCTGTCGGGATCCATCTGGTTCTCTGAGGTTCTGCTGACTGGGTGTCGGGGCGGGGGGCGGGGAGGGGAGGGCCCGCGTGCCCCACGGGCCTGGGAGCAGCCACGCGGAGCAGGGCAGGGCTGACAGGGCCGGGCCTCAACCCGTCGCCCCCCTGCCCGTGCTCCTTCCGGTGACGGGTGACCGGTGACCGCCCCACCCTGCCTGCTAGGGGGGGCCCTGACCTCCCTTGCTTGTCCTTTGCAGCTTCCCAGAGAAAAGCGCCATCGCGAAAGCTGAAGAGTTTTCCAGAAGCCCGCCGTCCCCGACCTCTGCGGGTCCCTGTCGCATCGGCCGGCCCGGACTCCCGCGGGAGGGTCCCCTTCCTTTCCCCGCCCCCCCGCACGGCCATGTGCCCCCCGGTGGGCGCGCGGCACGGGGCCGAGGGCATGTCCTACCTCCACGCGTCCTGGCTGTACGGGCTGCAACACGGGGACCAGCCCGGGCTTTGCTTCGCGTGCTTCAAGGCCGCCTTTCTGGAACTCCGAGACCTGCTGGAGTCGGAAGACTGGGAGGACGAAGACTGGGACCCCGAGCTGACGGAGCACGCGGCGGCGGGGCCTGAGCAGGGGGGGTCCCCGGGCCCGGGGCTCGGCTGGGGGCAGGGCCAAGGTCACGCCGCACAGGGCGGCGCGGCGGGCTGGGGGCCAGGGCCCCCGGCGCCAGCCCCTGCGGGGTCCGAGGAGGCCGGCCTGGACCACCACTTCGTGCCCACCGAGCTGGAGCCTCAGGACGCGGCCCCCCTGGGCCTGGGGCCTGAGGACGCGGACTGGACGCAGAGCCTCCCCTGGAGACTCGAGGGGCCCCCCACCTGCTCGCACTGGCCGAGCCTCCCTCCTCCGTGGCAGGGCTTCCTCAAGGTGGACCTGCCCCCGGGGGAGCCCATGGTGCTGGAGCTGGGCGCCGCCCGGGCCGTGGACCCCGCCGAGGCCGAGGCCTGGCTGAGGGACCTGCAGGTCATCTCCATGGTGGGCTGCTACGACGCCATCTACCTCCGGAAGATGACGCCGGGCTGGACGCGGAGGACCCCGGGCCAGGGCTGGCGAGTGCTGCTGGAGCCCGACGAGGTGTGGGTGGTGAGGCTGCAGGACGCGCCGCGGGAGCAGGACCTGCACAGGTGGCAGCTGAGCATCCTGGAGTCCTCGCCTCCGGGCCAGACCGAAGAGCTGGTCCCCGCGGACTCAGCCCTGCTCAGGCGGGGCTTCACCATCCTCTCCTACTCGCCCTGGGCCCCGAGGGAGGCGGAGGAGGGGGCCTCGGCGGCCAGGCCGCAGTCCTCGTCCTCCCAGGGCCGCGGTCCCGGGGGGTCCGGGGGGCCCGGGGCAGCCTCGGCCCTGGGGCAGCTGCCCCCGCTCCCGCCCTTCAGCCCGGGGCCCCGGGACTGAGGGACGGAGGCCCAGGCGGCCGCTCTCGTCCTGGCCGTCCCCTCCCCAGGACAGCCGGGGGGAGCGGTGGCAAGGGAGACGGGGGACTCGTGCCTGGGGAGGAAGAACGGGGAGCTGCCCGGGGACTGAGAAAGGGGACCCATCGCCGCCTCCGTGGAAGGGACCCAGGGGCCCGGACCCGGGAGGGAAGTTCTTCTCCGTCAGAGGCCACGGAGCGAGGAGCGCGACGCGCCCCGGGACACGCCTGGTGAGTGGCTGCGGTGCGGCCCGTGAAGCGGGCCGCGGGCCGCGTGTCTGGGCGCCAGCCGTGTCCTGGCCACACGCAGGCAGGTCTCGGGTGGGGCCCGTGTCCCAGGAGCACGCGGACGTGGGGGCCGTGGGGGGATGCGGCCTCGCCTTTGCCTGGATGGTGTCGGGGGCCCCGCGGGACCGTGCCAGCCTCCGTGGGGTGCCCGGTCCGCCCCGGGAGACTCCTGGCTTCCGATGCCGTCGGGCCGTTCGGTACCCGTTGCTTTGCGTGTTGCTTTTTAACTAAATAAAGTCCGAGGAGTTTTGCTTCAAGCTCTTTCGGAGCTCTTCCTCAGAAAGCCCCCGTTGATTTGCCTTATCTTCTCCGGCTTGGCCCAGAAGTGTCCCACCAGCAACGGCTTCTCCAGTCACAGGTGAAGGCCATGGCTTCTGAGCTAGCGACCATGGGAAGCCCGAGGGTGACCTGTTGGCCCTCCTGCTAGGACTTCTGGGAAGGATCAGGACTGGGTAGAGAACGTGTCCCAGCAAGAGAGGGTAGCAATGGCGGGCAGGCTGTTCCTCCTTCCAGCAGCCCCAGCCAGACACCCCAATAACCCAGTAAACATCCAGTGAAATCCCAGGCATGGTTTACGGGACTTCGGACCTCACATCCGCAGCACTCACATTCACATTAACCCACGCCACGTGTCCGATGTGCCATAGGCACACGTCAGTATAGAATGTCAGTAAATTGTGCCATGGACATCGCACAGCCCCTCCCGTGACTGGTGTTGGAAAGCATGTCACTATACATGTATTGAGCACCTACTGTGTGCCATGCCATGTTCCAGGCATCAGGATATGTCAACATACAAACAGATGCGTACTTCGGGGGTGGGGCTTCTCTCCACAGAGGGAGACGGGTGAGCAAACATGTGGCTGCCGGTGGAGAAGGCAGAGATTGAGGAGAGTCGGGTGTACAAAGCAGGTGGGGCCTCTTGGAAACAGTGTCCAGACCGGAGGCAACTTCGCCTCACGTCCTACTTTCGCCTACTTTCCTTGTCTTAGACGTGCTTTGCCCACGTACCGAGCCCTGTGACCTGTTGGTGGCCCCTGTCTTTCCAGAGGGCCTGGACGCTGGAGTGTGGCAGTGTCCAGCTGGGTGTCACAGTGCCGAGTGAGACTAGAGCCCCCAGACACTGTTCTCTGCACCGGGGTCGTAACGCACTTACAGGCTGCCCTTCTAGAAACAGCTTCCAGTAGTCTTTGTTTCCAAATAATGCATATTCGTTGCTCACAATTTAGAAAACAGATATGCAGATTAGAGGGAAATTAACGTCAGTAACCCAACCGTCAGACACGGCGCTGTCACTGTTGGGCTCGTGTCGTTACTAGCCTTTTTTCTGTGGGTAGTTAGAAATTTGGTTAAAGATTTCTCTCACGGTAGTGTCTGTGTGTCAGTGTTGAGCGGGAGAAGCAGCTGCAGGTCCCGTGGCAGGAAGGGGAGAGCCGAGGCACTGACATCCCGTGTGGCCAGCACCGTCCCTAGCCCTTCCGGGCTGGGGTCTAGGTGAGGTGG
>RCUC01131573.1:0-53188 GCA_003697995.1 Taxidea taxus jeffersonii
GGTATCACTCAAATGTCAGAAATAACTGAGCACACCCCCTCCCCAGTGAATTTTCTAAGAGCCAGGAGCTCAGCTGAGCCTCCGGGAACTGTGGGCCTGGCCCCCACCTCTGCATGGTGGTCAGTGGTAAGAATGGGGTCCCAGAGGCAGAGAGGTTGGAGCTGCTCAGCAAGGCTGCCTCCTGGGTCACCTGCAATTCCTAGAACAGTCAGTCCCCTGCTGGCGGCAAGGCTGGCGCCGAGCAGAGTACCTGGGCCTCACAGGTCATGACGGCACCAGGGCAGACAGCACCAGGGAGCCTCTCCTTCCCCACCTGCTGGAGCTCCCGTTATGAGCTGGGTGGGTGTTTCCACCCACCCCGAGGGGCTCCAGGCCCCGACGCTGTACACATCACAGAGTACCCAGAAAGAACCTTTGCTCGGCTAAGCAAGGTGACTGGGTTCAGCCAGAAGGCACCAGATCATGTGTGTAACGAGAGGACACTATATCCTCTACACCTGGAAGCAGGGCTCTCTCTGTGTATCAGAAGGGGAAACTGAGGCTTTAGGGTGCCATGTATGTTATCGGGGCCCTGGTTAGTGAAGGGAGCCAGGGGGAGCCTGATGCAGAGTGACTCTTTGATCAGAAGGAGATGGCAGCTAGCCTGGAGGATATCTCCCGCACATCCATGGAAACGGCTTCGACATTTTTTTTCTGATGGTAATACGTGTTCATAAATACAAAGAAAGGCTCCTAGCTTCACTGAGCCTGTGGCAGCCTGTGCCCCTCCCGAGGGCCTCTTGTAGGCTGACTGCCCCCCAGTGGGCCCGACTGAGCAAGCAGTCAGGATAAGGGCCCCATGACCATGAACCCTGTGTGTGCACCCCCCTGCTGATGCTGCCACGGAGGGGCCAAGGCTGGGAGCAGCCGAGCGTGATCCCTGCCTCCGTCTGGCCTCCCATGCGAACCAGTCAGGGTCAGTATGCTTTCTCTGCAGTTCTATAATGGGAAAGAGCTCCACTTTGGTATCTTTCAAGTCACCTGATTGGAAACTATTTGTGCGGCACGAAATTATTTATATGGCTTTTCTCCAGACATATACAGACTGCCTGAAGAAGCGATTAGGCCCTCTGCTCAGGTACCTCGTCTCAGGCTGCTGTGCCTCTCCAGAAAGGGCCTTCCCCCATCAGCAGCCATATCTGGACCCTGCTGGGAGGGTGAGAGCCCGGTGCGAACAGCCCAGTGCTCTGTTGACCAGGAACTCACGCCAACCCCCTAGGCCAGACCTGCCGGGCCCCACCCAAGAGGTCAGCTCTGAGGAGCTCTCCCGGGGCCCACTTGGGTCTGTTCCCTTCAGGGCAGTGATCTGTCTTGTCGGCTGCTTCCCATCCACCCTGCCTCTGCCCAGCCTCTCCTCCACCCCCTTGCCCCAGGGCACTGCTCCTCTCAGATCCCCTGGGCACACTCCTCCCTAATGTGGGGCTCCTCTCAGTGCCAACACATCGGTTCTGGTCTGTCTTTGCTGCCCAAGTTTGCATCATGCCCATGGTCTCTGGGTTCTGAGCGTCTCAGCTCGTTCACAAGCTGCACGCCAGTCGCCCACCTATCAGAATAGGAGCCAGATCAACCTGCAGGGGCTCGCCTCACTGTTGCTGAGGGTGACCAAGCACTGAGCTCTAGCCCTGATGGCTGCTGTTCCCCATCCGTGCTGCAGGGCCTCTGCGGCCCCCAGCTACAGGCGCCACAGGTAGAACAGCAGTCTCATGGCCTCAGGCCTTTGGGGACAGGCTGATCTCCGTGGGGCGAGGACCTAAAGTTGCCAGAAGGACTTGCTTTCTGTCTTCTCCAGTCACTGGGCACCCTAACTGGGAGGGACCCCAGCAGGCAGGTCCCGCCTACAGCACCTGCTGGGATCTGTCCTGTAGGGAGCTCCCAGCTCACTAGAGGGGACCCTAGGCCCAAGGTCTGAAAGCCTGTTCTCAGGGCTGCTATGATAGGTATTCCTGAGCTTTAATGTGATAATCAACCTAATCCATTTGAAGAGCCAAACAAGAATCTGGGGTGCTTGGGTGGCTCAGTCTGTCTGCCTTCCCGCTCAGGTTTTCATCCTAGAGTGCAGAGGTGGATCCCCTTGGTGTAGCACTGGGCAGGGAATCTACTTTCTCTTCTCTCTCTGCCCCTCCCCACCACTTGCATGCTCTCTCAAATAAAGTTTTTTTAAAAATCTAAAAAAAAAAAAGAATACAGAATATCTGGGTGGCTTAGTCGGTTAAGGGTCTGCCTTCAGCTCAGTCATGATCCCAGGATCCTGGGATTGAGCCCCACACCAGGCTCCCTGCTCAGCAAGGGGTCTGCTTCTCCCTCTGCCTCTGCCCCTCCCCCTGTTGATGTTCTCTCCCTCTCCCTCTAATAAAATCTTTTTTTAAAAAAAGATTAAAAAAGAAGAATACATCTGAAATGTTTCAGTGAGAAATACCATGTCAGGTCCCTCTGCCACACTCAGATTAATAAACTACAACCTGGACCTTCAGGTTTGGAGAGAAAAAAAAGGACATTTCAAATTAATGTCAACTCTCTTAACAGAACGCTTTGCGTTAGATCTGTATCAACTAACAAAAACTCGATTTGTCCTTCTGTCAACTATATTAATTACCTTAACAAGTTTGTACATCCCATTTCTACACATTTTTCTGCTGGAATTTTTACATGATTACGCAATGACGGTGTTTCCAGGGAGCAGAGTGAGGGGGTACAGCCGCAAGGCCCTGCCCGGGAGTGTGAGCACCACACCGCGGCCCTAGGCGTCCAGACCTCAGGCACTTCCCCGCCACAAACCTGCAGGTGCCAGAAGCGCGGTCATCTTGGAGCCCCACTCCCACCCCTCTGCTCAGCTCCCCGTGGGCTTGTCTCTGAGCGGTGGAATCAGCTTATCGAAACAAATTCCAACTGGAATGTTCGTGAAGAAACTGCACAGGGGGAAACCAATGGCAAGAAGGCGCAGGTCTGTGGAGGGACAAAAAGTGTGGGGCAAGGGCTCTGGTGGGGTACCTGACCCTGTGTGTCCTCTTGGCCCCACAGACATCCTCAAAGTGCCCAAGCTCATCTTGGGAGAAGTGCAAACAAGCAGCGTGGCACGAGGCAGGAATCACCTCCTCCCAATCTCAGGCAGGCTCAGGTAGCTCCTAGAAGGTACTGGTGAACTGAACAGAGCTGGGAAAATGGCCGATTAGCCGTGCTCCCCAAGGCAGGTACTAGTCAAGGACCTATCTACCGCAGTCTCTGTCACAGCAAAGATGCTGTCTGGCATTCTTACCAAGTGAACACACCAGATCATCAGCTCTGTTGCCCCAAACACCAGCAGCCCTGAGAAGCATAACAATAGTACACTTTGAGCCAGTGCTGTCCCCTGTGGCCAGGAGGAGGCTGTGCCCTGTGGAGGGATGGGACTTCTAGTAGAGGCCAGTGGGCGGGCCCAGGAGGATCCCTTCCAAGACTTCACTCTTGGCCTTGGAGCCGAAACCCAAGCTACCAGGACTCCGGAGTGTGATCCACTCCCTGGTCCCAGGCTTCAGCTGCCAGCCCCAGGAGATGTCTTCTGACCCTCTCTAAGCAGAAAGAATAGACAAGAAAGAAGGAAATGGCTGTAAATCAGAAATGCCAAATGTGGCCGCAGGGAAAGTTAGCGTGTTAGGCCCACTCCTGCCTCGGAGGCAAAGAAGTCACAGCAGGTAATCCCCAGCCAAGCAGGGGCCGGGAGGGCTTTCAGGGTTAGTCAGCACTTCCCTTCTAACCCTGTGCAGGGCTGCACATGGGCGTGAGAAGAGGAGCGGAGTTTGTGGCCCTCTGCAGCAGGGGGCTGCTCCTCTGACCCAGCTGTCCCTCCTCACTGCCCAGACTGGGGGGGCACCCTGCAGAGGACAGCATAAGCCAGGCCTGCCCCGGGCAGTTTGTAGGACAAGCAGCAGAGGCGTGGGGGGGGGGGGGGCAGCAGGAGCCCCTGGGGGGACACTGAGGCTGCGGAAGGCAGTGTGCATACGGGCTCCCAGGGGGCTTGTGGTTTGACGATAAACCAAATCCTGAATGGGGCATGATTCATGGCCCGGAAGGCGTGACTGGCAGGGCGTGGTTGGCGTGCGCTGGGCCTTACCTGCCACAGCTCCAGGCACATGGGCATGCCTGGCTTGGCATCTGCCTCCGGCTTCAGGGTGCACACTGACGTCTTGGATGGCATCTCCAGAATCTGAACCTAATGGTAAGAAAACAAGTTGATTTGGGCAGGCGCCAAGTCGAGCCTGTGCTATACAAACAAGAGACTTTTAAGGCGATTAGCCAAGGCTGCTGCGAGTTTCTGTCTGCTCCCTGGAGGAACCTGGGAGCAGAGCCTCCTAATTAGGCCGCACAGGCTCATGGGCTCAGGGGCTGCTGGGCATTGTGAAACTCACATGTCATTTCTGAGTGACCGGCATGTCCCTCACCAGCATCACCACTCCGGCCTCTCCAGATTTTACCTCTTCACTGAGCAGGGGGCTTGCTGGGCACTGACTCAGTTTACCCATCCTCCCGATCTCTGCCTCCTTCTCTTTCCTGATGTGGGCTTTCATGTGAACAACTCTGAACTATCTCAGGTGTATCAGATGGTTTTACAGAAGTGCATGTGGGGGCGGGTGCCAAGGTGGCTCAGCCGGTATATAAGCAGCTGCCTTCAGCTCAGGTCATGATTCCAGGGTCCTGAGATCGAGTCCCACATCGGGATCCCTGCTCAGCTGGGAGCCTGCTTCTCCCTCTCCCTCTGCCTGCCACTCCCCCTGATGTGCTCTTTCTTTCTCTCACTGACAAATGAATAATCTTAAAAGAAAAAAAGTGCACAAGGGACCCCTGGGGATCACCAGCAAGTCTAGGAAATGAACATGGTGTGCACCAAGGGGAACTCTGTTTGGGGCCTGGCTGGTCCCAGCAACCCGCACCTCTATACTGGGTATCACAGTGGTGTTTTGTGTCACCTGAATGCAGGGGCAGGCCCTCCTGCACCCGGGCTGGAAGATGTGCCTTTCTGGTCCACAAAGCCAGGTCACATTCAGGCCTGTCCATCTGAGCTGGGCCAAGCTCTGCCCCACACCATCTGCAGGGGATAGCTGCAGCCACAAGGAGCAGGCTTGGGCACTAGAGCACTGCAGCCCAGAAACTGTCCCCTCAGCCATCTGCATCCCTACTGCCTCATCTCCAGCAAGCAGGGACAAGGGCGCCCCCTCCTGTGGCGCTTGGGTAGAGGGGATTCCAAGTGAAGCAGGTCTGCCACTCCATTATGGGAGGCTCCACCAGCCCTTGGGCCCCCTTGATGCCGGTGAGAGGGGCTGTGCTGACAGCGTGCAGCCACTGTGAAGCCACATTGTCCCTCGCCAACAAGAGGACATCTTCCGGTTTGCAGATGAAGAGTCTGGGGCAGGGGTCGGGGGGGCACTGAAGGGACAGCTGGCCTGCTGTCTCAGTTGTCCAGTGAACTAGAGGCAGGTGGGTCTGAGCTGGGCTGCTCTCACTAACCCACAGGTGAGAACCAGCCCAAGGCCTGAAATTAAGTCCTGAGTCCTCTCACGATCTGCTACCTACACGCTGGGTCCATCTGAGGGCACGCTGCAGGCAGGGTAGAAAGCCAGTGGCATGGCAGCCCAGGCCTCCCAGCTGCAGGCCTGCGTGGGGGCAGCACCCCCACAGGCTGAGGCTGTGGGGACCTTCTGGGCAGGGCTCTTACCAGAGGCCCATGCAGTGTCCTCGGGTGGGGCTCGCTGCAGAGTATGAACACGTCCCCACAAAGAGGCACACACCTATGTACACACACGCATACAGGCTCCCCCAGCGTCTGTGGGGCCTGCGGGATCAGTGTCCCTACTAGCCCCTTCAGCCTCACTGCCCATGAAGGAAGACAGAAAAGACCCACAATGATGTGAGTGATTGTTACTGTCGTCAAGTAAGAGGCTGCTAGAAGAAGGAGCCCTTGGAACAGCAAAGATGCTCAAGGAGGAGCTCTAGCCAAATAAAAAGACATGCAAGAAAAGTCATGTGACAACCAAGACACAGCGGTACCTAAGATGGCCAGAAGTCAGGTGAAAACCCAGGAGAAGGGGAGGGGCTTTCGGAGCCTCTGTGTCCTTGGCAGTGAGTACCAGTGACTCAATTTCAGGCTTACTGCTTGAGAATCGGCTGTAGACACTATGGGAAGCATGTGGGCCCCAGCCAGGGCGTGCTCACCCTGGAGGCCAGATGTTCCATAGAACAGAGAAAGAACTGCTTCTCTCAGTCGGGACACCTGGGCACCCAGCCCTGTGCACATGCAAAGCAGCAAAGCTGCTAGCCGTGTGAAGGCAGAGGGAGAGGGAGAAGCAGGCTCCCTGCTGAGTGTGGCGCCTCAGTAAGATTCTCTCTCCCAGAGCCAATTAAGCATCTGCCTTCAGCTCGGGTCATCATCCCAGGGTCCCGAGATCAAGTCCCACATCGGGCTCCCTGCTCAGATGAGAGCCTGCTTCTCCTTCTCCCTCTACCTGCTGCTCTCCTTGCTTGTGTGGTCTTTCCATCAGTGAATAAATAAAATCCTTTAAAATTTTTTTTAAAAATATGGGTGCCTGGGTGGCTCAGTTTGTTAAGCATCTGCCTTTGGCTTGGGTCATGATCTTGGGGTCCTGGGACTGAGTCCCACATAGGGCTCCCTGCTCAGTAGACAACCTGCCTCTCTCTCTCCCTCTGCTTCTGCCCACGACTCATACTCTCTCACAAATAAAATCTTTTAAAAAATTAAATTGAAAAATAAAAAGATTCTCTTTCCCTCTGCCCCTCCTCCCACTAAAAAAAAAATTTTTTTTTAAGTATATTAAGAAAAAAGATATTGAATGGGTAGTTGGGACCTGGGGGGAGAAGCCACCCTGATTGCTTGCATGTGCTCATGGGGAGAGGGGTGCCAGAAGAAACAGAAGTCCCTGGACACAGAGTCTGCATCGGCCCACACCCCGGATGCCCTGGTACAAGGGCACACAGGTACAGTGAGGGATGGCCTCTCCCAATCTGTGGGCCCAAGAAGATCCCTCTGGTGGCAGTGAGGAGGGGTGTGAAGGCAAGGGGCTCAGGTTGGGGTGAGTCACCCTGCAAGTCAGCTTGGGGAGGAGAGGGGGGAAAACCAGGACAGCCCCGAAGCCTGAGTAAGACACTATGGGAGGAAGGGTGAGTGGTGGTACCCACAGCCACATCCTGGGTGCAGGAGAGCAAGGAGCCCAGGGCCCAAGGACCAGGGCAAGTCCAGGGGCCGCTGTGAGTCCGACGAAGGGCTCTGGGCTCTGGCAAGGGCCTGGACGCCTGCGCTCCGAGCCTCCTCCAGATACCAGTGTGCTTTCCATCTGGCACTCGACTGCAACCTTAGTTTCCAGAAGGCAAAATGTTTGGTTTGGGCAAGCGTGGCCACCCAGACGGCCGAGCAGGGTGGGAGCATGTCCTCCTTGGGCATTGTCTGGGCATAGGCCAGTGATGCTTTTCCAAGCAGATTCCATCCAGGCAGATTCCAGGTGGGAATGTGGAAAACCACCATTTTCCCAGGATATCTGAGGTCCTTGGACTGGCTGCTCCTGAAAACCACAGGTGCTGCCTGCATTGGCAACTAGGGAGCCAGAAAGCCAGTTAAAAACAATGTGGAGGGGCGCCTGGGTGGCTCAGTTGGTTGGAGCCTTTGCTTTCGGCTCAGGTCATGATCCCAGGGTCCTGGGATCGAGCCCCACATCGGGCTTTCTTCTCCGAGGAGAGCCTGCTTTCTCCTCTCTCTCCCTGCCTACTTGTAATCTCTGTCTGTCAAATAAATAAATAAATAAAATCTTAAAAAAAAAAAACAAAAAAAACAATGTGGAGCAGCACATGCCGGGTGTCAGGGGCCAGACCCTGGGGGCAGGACGCGCAGCCAGGAAGGCCTGGAGCAGCTGAGAAGCAGAGGCACGGGGCATCCCCACCTCAATGGGGAGGGCTAGGCTCTACGGTGTGCAGTGCAGGAACAAGGCTTGGCGCTGCCTGGCCCCGGCTGTCCGGGAGGAAGCACACCCCTCTCTTTTCACATTCATAAAACTTAACAGGTTTTTGGCAAATTGGCAGGAAAAGTGTATGTAGCTCCTAATTGGAGATTTAAACACAATCATGAACAAATAAATGCCTGTTTCTTTCTCATTATTTATGGACTGAATCTGCTTTAAGACAAACGAGTCTTCTTGGGTAGGGGCCAAACCTTGCTGCTGTGGGCATGGGGCCCTGTGTCCTTGCCCAGCGCCACCTGCTGCACAGCCCCTTGGGGCCGGCAGGGAGCACAAGGAGACATGGCCATGGGCGGCAGACAGGAGGCTCCCTCTCCCTGCATGTGTGCACCCCCGGGACTTCCCTGCCCCGGGCTCAGAGCCCCTGGCACCCCACACTCGGCCCAGACCCTGAGTGCCTATGCCCCCACACTCACCAGGTCTGTCAGACTGCTGCTCCTGGGTTTCTTCTTCAACTTCCCTTCAGCTCCCCAAGCGCTGGCCCCTCCAGCCACACCCTCATCCTCTACCTTACCCTCCACCCTCGCTTCCCACCACCTGTTCCCCTTGGCGGAATCTGCCTCTTCTGCCTCTGGGGGCGTGGACACGCTGCCCAGCCTGACCAGATCCCCATCACCAACCACTGCTGGCCACTCTGGCCTAAGCTCCATCTGATAGTCATCTCCGAGGCTCCATCACGTCCACCTGGAGCCCTGTTCTCTGAGTTCCCCTCTCCCCTGCACCCTCTGTTCTGCACTTACTACCCCGGTACCAGCCTCCCCCAACCCTCAGCATTCCAGGTCTGATCGAGGCCTCTCATGCCAGAACTCAGTTCAGCAACCCAAAAGGCTGCCCCTGATGCCCAGACATCCAGAAGGCCACGATTTCTCTCCCACCACCTCCTGCTGGCCTGCCCGAGACTCCCCACCATGCATGCCTGCTCCTAAGACCTCTGAGGACCTCTCCAGGCAGTCTCTGCCCCTGCACTCCTGATGGTCTTGAGCCCCATGCTGTGCAGTACTGGGTGCTGGGGCAGCAGCCAGACCAAGGCCCCTGGAGCTGCAGTCTGGCACTCCATGGGGCTCCTGTGGCAGGCACAGCGTTCCTCTAATAGGTGTTCAGGATGGGGAACCAAGTGCAAGCAGCTCGTGAAGCCAGGCACCAGGGGGGCTGGCACTCACCTCGTCACTACCTCTCCCTGGCACAGCCAGCATCCAGCGCTCCTGAGCCCTAGCGAGGACGGAGCTCCTGCAGAAGCCCATACTCTCCAGGGCCACAGAGTCCACGACGGTGTTCCTGCCCTCTGCCAGGTCCCACAGGTGCAGCTTCAGGTCCCGGCCCTGACTGACAAACCAAGAGGAGACAGGCCATGAGCCTCCAAGGTAAGCAGACTAGGTGTCCCACCTGGACCAATGCCAGCATGCTGGGGCCAGCCTGATGCCAAAGAAAGGCAGGGGACACCTTTCAGAGGGGCCCAGATGGTATGCATTACCTGGCTGGGGGCACCTCAGCCAAGGAAGGCTTTGTGTCCAAGATGCCTGAGGCCTGACACCTTCATGGGCCATCCCACGGGGGCACCGTCAACCATGTGCCAGCGAGCTTTGCGACACATGCCCCATGACCAGCCTCCCAGGCTCTTCCTGCCACTCTCCATGCTGCCAAAGTGTGAGCTCACCCTCCTCCCTTAACTGTGACAGCCTGGCAATCCCACCCTCATGAGTTTTCCCAAGTGAATTTAAGACCTGTATTCACACAAAAGCCTGTACACAAACAGCAGCTCTGTTCCTAACTGCCCAAACTCGATACGACTCTTCAGTATGAGGCTGGGGAACCAACCATGTGCCTCCACACCACAGAATTCCACTCAGTGACAGACAGGGACAAACTGTGACTCATGCTACAACCTGCAGGAATATCGGATGCCTTCTGCTATGAGCCAAAAGGCCAGAGCCAAAAGGCCACCTACGGCATGATTCCCCTGCTGGGACTTTTCCGGGATGGCATGATGGCAGGTGGGGCCTGGGACCGCCGTCTACAGAGGGCAGCACAGAAGCTCTGCAGGGTGCTAACAGCCCTATGTGGCCCTGGGGGGGGGGGCACCGCCATGATGGTGGCCATCGTCAAGCCCACAGAACCCACAAAGAGCAAACATTAGTGTGTATAAGTTAAGAAAACAATCAGGGTGTCGGGCTCCCAAGATGGACTGCAGACTGTGAAAAGTCTTGCACACTGCACCCAGGAGGAGGGCAGATAGCCGATCTGCGGAGTTCTGGAAAAGTGTGTTCACTCGAGTTAAAAGCAAATACTTTTACAGAGACATCAGACCGGAATGGGGCCTTCCCAGCCACTGGCAGGGGACTCCCACACTCACCACTTCCTCCATTTACGAGGTGCTGTCCTACAGGAAGAATGGGTGCTCCCCTCTCCTTCTGTTCTCTCTGTTTCCATCAGCTTGGACTTGTATGTTCCTGTATTATTCAGTGGGCTGTCATCTACACTTCCCATTATTTATTTTTGTGCTCAAACCATCCCAGATTGGCCAGCGGGACCCTTTGAGCTGTCTCAGAGTCCTTCTGACACGTGTCTGTCAGCAAGATATTCCAGACCCAAAATCATTTCTCCAAGGAATCCTTGTTCCTTCCAGTGTAGAGAGATATTTGCAAACCAAGGTCTGGGCGCTGGTGTGGTCACTGTTGTGAGGTGCCGCTGCCGCCAAGCCCTCTCGGCAGAGCCAGGAAATACACACACACACACACTCTCACACACACACACACACACCTCTCTCTCTCACACATGCACTCACACACACAAACACACCTCACATACCACCTCACCCACACATGCAAACACACACACAAACACACCTCACACACACCCCTCACCCACACACTCAAACACACCTCACACACACCCCTCACACACACATGCATACACACCTCACATACAAACACAGCTTACCCACACATACAAACACACCTCACACACACACGCCTCACACACATGCAAACACACCTCACACAGTTACACGCAAACATACCTCAAACACACGCAAGCACACCTCATGCACACATTCACACTCACAGACATACTTCACACATATACCTCACTCACACGTGGAAACATAGCTCACACATACACGCCCCTCACACACAAACCTCAAACACACACAGGCAAGCACACTCACACACACAAGTATTTCTGCACCTATCTTTGGGTATATACTTTCAAAACCTCACAAGTTCATGCTGATGCCCCAAGGCTTCTTCCTCCCCTTCCTCCTCCTCAGGTGTGTGACTCCATTCTCTGACTGGGAGAGAGCTGCCTCCCATTTTTCCTCAAGATATTCACTGCCACGCTCCACTGACAAACTTGCTTACATGATGCAGCCAATCTCCCAACCTCCCCAGCCACCTCTGAGACCTTGCCCCCATCACCCTGGTTCTCTGCCCATGGGGCACGATGTTCCCACACCTCTGCCTTGAAGCCACCCTGCACCATCCACTTCCTCAGCCACCCATGTCCCTGGACTTGGAGGGGAAATGAGGGAAGGGAGGATGGAACCGCTGGCTATCCATACAGAAACAAAGAATGCACACCCCCACCAACAGCCAATTCCAGCTGCAGTGTGGG
Organism: Taxidea taxus jeffersonii; assembly: GCA_003697995.1. Classification (NCBI taxonomy): domain Eukaryota; kingdom Metazoa; phylum Chordata; class Mammalia; order Carnivora; family Mustelidae; genus Taxidea; species Taxidea taxus. Next base: position 11,643 of record RCUC01131573.1, read on the forward strand.
CCAAAAAGGAACAGAAGGGAAGCTCCTGAGAGATCAGGTCTTCATGACCTGTTGCTGGGACTCCTTCACACGACACAGAAGCACCAGCCATAAGGGAAAGATGGCAGCTCTGACCCCATTTAAATGGCTAACTTCCATTCATCGACACATCACTGAGTGAGTGAGAACTATAAGTCACTTTGTGGGAGCAGCACCTGGTGATATAAATATCAGCCACATCTAGAATATAAAAAAACTCCTGTAACTCAATGAGAAAAAGGTAGTCAGTCTTCTAGAGAAATGGGGATTGAAGGGAGACTCCCAGTGGCTAACGACTGTGGAAGAGGGCTCAATAAGTGGTCAGGAAAATGCAAATGAGGCTGTACCCAGAAAGCAGTGCGGGGGTGGGGGCGCTTGCACTGGGGGCAGCCTGGCACCTTCTGAGCCGCCCAGTACATGCACATCCTGTGGCCCAGATGCCCCACCTCTGGGTCCAGGGTCCAATCTGCAGAAACGCATGCACCGGGCGCCCGGAGACCCAGACAGGGGTCTTAATCCTTAAGCTTTTCAGCCCCAAGTCGACGACCCAGATCTCCACTGACGGTAGAATGAGCATACACACACATCCAGTGGAACACCGCACAGGAAAATCCCACACAGTGCCCTACAGCTACACGCACCCCACCATGGAGCTCACAGAGTAGAGCTGAGTGGAAGCAGTCCTGTACAAAGGAAGCTGTTCTGCATGGCACCATTTTTGTAAGAAAAAAAAAAAAAAAGACCTAACAAGTCTATGCTTTTTGGAGATGCATGTTCCGAATGGTAAGGCAAGAATGAGGGGCAAGGGGGCTGCCTCCTGAGGACGAGAACGGAGCCAACGTCAGGGCTCTGCCTCTGACTGCAGTGGTTACCCAGGTGTCCACTCCGTGATAGTACAACAGTCTGCAAACTTGTTCTATGCACTTTTCTGCAAGGGTGCTGCGGTTGCCATAGAAGAGGTAGGAAACACACCCACCCACCCAGGTGGCTGTCACTGGGCACAGGTGTGCCCTCGGGCCCTCAGCTTGACATGAAAGCGTACCTTCCTTTCTCAAGAGCCACTTTGGAGAGACCTGGCTTCTAAACACAGCTGGGCGCCCGGCCTCTAGTGCAACGTAAACGCACCTGGGCATTCCAAGAACCTGCACGGTCTGTGCCGCAGACCTCCCGACCCACGGGCCCCTGCCTGGAGCACGGCTACCGCAATGCCATCCAGCTTGGAAAGGGGAAGGATCGACTGCCCAACATTCATTCACAGGCTGCCCTTGCCGCTTGCCTCCCCACACAATGTCAGGCCAACTTTCTGAGGGGCGGACCCCAGGGCTGAGGGTTCCCTGAGAGCAGCCCAAGGCATCTGGGCCCTGGAGGAGCAGGAGGCGCCAAGGGTCCTAAGGCCTTGTCTAAAAACACAGGAGGAACGTTTACAAACAGCAGCATCCAGTGCAAGTGGTTTAGTGTGGTATTTGGACGCAGTGTCTATTCTAAGCATCAGGGAAAGTCCACAACCATACGGAGGGCCTGCCACACCAACTGGGGGAGAAGGGGGCCAGCGTATGGCTCTACAGGCACATGCATCCAAGGCCACCAGCCTCCTGGATACCTCTGGTTCTTCGATCACCTGCGAGCCACCTTCAGGGGCGTAGCAGCAGCATGTCTGGCACAAAAGTGCTTTGCAGAAGGGTGTGTCCCTGACAGGCCTTGTCCTCTGGGGACTGGGAACCATGGTGCCTAGATGTCCAGGATCCAAGTCCACAGCAGGAAGGCAGACCTGCCCTGGAGGGCATTCAGGAAAGTCTCACTTAAACTTAGACATAAGCTCATTCTCTCCCCAACCTGCCCTTTCCTGCTGCCTCCTGGCACCTCTTCAAGGCCGTGGTGGCAATGCCAGAACACGGCTCCTCTGGGCTCTGCTGCCCGGTCTCCAGATGCTCACAGCTGGGCCCACCACACAGCTTCCTCTGTCAGGAGTGCCACATGCCCACCCTGCTCTCCTCATCTCCTGTTCACCCTGCAGCGGTCAGCCCAAATGCCATGGACCTGGGTGCCCCTGTGGCACTCCCAGTGCCCAGGGCAGGGAGAGGGTGGCTGCTCTCAGGGTCTGGAGCACAACCCCAATCAGTGGGTGGGCTTTAGACACAAGTTCTGCACCACTGCGTGGGAAGGGGACCACTCGTCAGAGGTGTGGTGACACCAGAGCCCTGGGGTCCACAGGAGGGAAGCTGAGGCTCCTTTAAGAAGAACCCTGGAGCTCAGCCATGGACCCCTAGCTCTTGCCACTGGAGAGCCCTGGCTGCCAGGAAGGCCTCTGCTCAGGCCACTACAGAGTTGTTTGGTGCGTTCATCAGACTCGTCTCAGTAGGCACCTGCCTGGACAGAGCAGTGGTCACAAAGGCCACAGCGACGGGCACCCAGTGGACACTGCCTCCGGACAGGGCAGAGGCAAGGGCAGAGATCACACTGCTCTGCCATGGGGAGGGGCTGCCCCGGCAGCTGGGGGAGACCCCGAGAGCCTCCAGTGGCAAGTTCATGGCCCCTGCTGAGGGCCACAGCTTGACTCCTTTGGGACTGTACTCACTGCCATCAAGACCCACCTGAGCAGCTGGTGCCCTTGGGGCAGTGTCCACAGCCAGGTCACACAGTGGCCCCCGTGGCCATTCAGAGTTGCAACTGCCCTCCGCGTCTGCAGGCTCCAGATGTGCACCAGCCCGCTCAGGGACCTGTTGTGACAAGCGTAAAAGCACAGGCTCAGGGAGAGGGATCGGAGGACAGTCCCAGCATGCTCTGCGGGGCTGGCCGAAAAACCACCCAGCTGGTGGACCAGGCATTTCAGTCGGAGCTTTCAGTTTAGAGGACAGCTGGATGTGTGAACTAAGGGTAAAAGTGGCACAGTGGTCCTTTACCAGGGATGGCGGGCAGAGAGCCCTCAGGAGCCTCAGAGGGCACCCGAGACAGAGTCTACTCCTCTGGAGAGGCATTGGGGGCTACCACTGACACTGTAAACTGTGCAGTGTCTGTCAGAGAGGGCGTGCTCTCTGCCTCCTCTCCAAGGGGGCCAGGCCCAAGGGACGGCTTGTCAGTAGGTTCTGAAAAGTCCATGTGCCCAAGGGATGGGCAGTCTGAGCCTGTCACTGAAATCCCCAAATGAGCCCTTGGCTCACTGGTAGCCCACTGCCCCCTAAATTCATCATGGGCTAACCCCTGGGGTTGCGTTGGGGCTGCAGCTACTCACCCCGAGAGGAGGAGTGGGCGCCCCTGTCCTTGGGCTTCTCCAAAGAAATGCAGCGCATGCACCGCCGACTGGGTACCACGGAGGACAAACTGGGGATCTGGTGGTGGGAGTGGAGAGGCTGCCATACCGGCTGGGGGTGCAGGCACCTGGGGACCAAGAAAGGCATAAGTGACCCACCTGTCGTCCTTCAGGAAGGCAGTAGGAGCCTCCCTGGATGCTGTCCAGGCCCTTCAGCCTGTCTTCCCTCTCGCCTATTGGCCTCTACACCCAAATGGCATCACCGTGGCCCCAACCTGCACCATCTCTGGGGGGGGCACAGTGGTGCCTGCATACCCTTCTGAGGTCACTCTCACCCTCAGCACCCTGCATCCAGCCTGCCTCTGGACTCCAACGTCTGCTGTCCACCCACCCTATACCCTCTGACTCCCTGAATCCCACTGGCCACAGCAGCGGGAGGAGTGACTCCTCCTCCCTCAGGCTGGCTTCTCCACTCCTAGGCTGTCCACACGCCTGGGGGTGTCTGTCCTGCCTCTGAGCCTGGCTGAGTACTGCAAATTCAGCCTCCCTCCTCCCTCATGAGGCCTCTCTCCTCTCCTCCCTGCAGTGGAGCAATGACATGGCTGGACATGCTGTCCACTCTGGCCCCACAGCAAGTTCAGGGAACAGGGACCACACTGGCCTGCTCCCCCCAGACCACAGGCCTGGCCGCCAGCACCAGGCACACAGCAGCTCCTCAGCACTTGCATACTGAAGAGATGAACCAAGGGACAGACAAGAGGTGTGTGGGGACCCTGGGGGCTGGGGGAGCAAGCAGGACCCAAAGATAGAGAGGAATCTCTCTCACATGTGCTGCAGACCCTGCCTGTGAGGGCCTATAGGTCCGCCCTCAGAGAAAGCAGCACCACATTCACTGCTGTTGAAAAGGAGGCAGGGAATGGGCTGGTGAGCTACTCCAGGCCCCTCAGATTCAGGCCTGGAGTCTACACGCTGCCACCAAGAGGCAAAGCAGCCAGTGCACTGGTGTGTGGGGAAGGTGTAGGGACTGAGTTACCACGTCACTCCCCAGGAGGACTGATATGACAGATAAGTGACCCTTCCTCAAATCATTGGTCCCATGGGGCCCACCCTCCTGAAAAGAGAAGCCTCCCAGGGTCACCACTGAGCCCACCCCAGCAATGGTGCAGGGGGGGTCGCCGGACCAGAAGTGACCTGCTCCAATGACCTAGGGGCACACCTGTCAGTCTGCAGGTCCCAGGCCAGGCTGAAGGTACAGAGGGAAAGGCCAGGAGCAGACTGCTGGGAGGCCGCAGCAACTTCATCAGGGGACCTCTCCTGCTGGGCTCTGAGACGCTTCCTCACCTGTTCCTCTGCAGCCTGGACACAGACCAGGAAAGAGGCTACCTGGCCACTGAGGGAACCACAGCCACCAAGGGAACTGGGCAGGGCAAAGAACAGGAGCAGAGAAGATAGCATTCCTCCAGGAGGGAGCCTTTGCCAATGCCAGAGGCTGGAAGGGGTTCCAGGCCAAAGACGGACGCTCATGTGGGATGGGGGATGAGCCCAAGGACAGGCAAACACACAGGTACAGAGGAAGGAGGGGCATGAGTTTCTGGAGACCGGTCCAGGCACCACTCAGCCACGCCCTCACTGGGAATCCCTGTACCTCCCCCAGTTGAAACCATCCCAGACCCTTTCCTTCTCTCTCTCTCTTTCTAGAATAGAGCCCGGAGTACCTTCACTAGAGTGCAAGGTTCAAACACCTGAGAAATGCCATAGTCAAGGCAGCTGGGGCCTTGGAGGCCAGGGGGCTCTGAGTCACCAGACAGGAGGGGCGTGGGGAGCAAGTAGTGACCTAAGACTCCGGAGACCACTGGAGCCAGGGAAACGCTGCAGAGACCTGGCAGAAAGCCACTGCCAGCACCAGGCCAGCTGAGGCCTGGTCCACATGAGGGCTGGAAGTAGGGTTGGGGCTGATCCTAATGACCCAGAGCAGACATGGCAGGACTGGGGACAGGAAGGGGAAGATGCTCACCCTTACTGGGGAGAGACCATAGGCAGCCACTCCACTGCTTGATCCCACCTCTGTCAAAGAGAAGGAAGGGGTCCCTGAGAATGGACCTTACAAATGGCCAAGTCCCTGTTTGCTTCTTTCTTTTTTAGGGTTTTTGCTCTGAATGCCTCTCTCAACTTTAGCTAAAAACCAACTGACTCTTCCCAAATGCAAGGACGGCCTCCTGTGGGCAGAGACCTGACCCCACATTGCTCCATGACCCATGGCCCCTGCTCTGTGGCCTGGGACAGGTGAGCTGCCAGGAGACACTACACACACACATGCGGCATTCATGCGCACGTATGTGTACACGCTCACAAGTGCACACATGCACACACATGCCTGCACACACACACACACACAGGCAGCACAGGGGCCTTGGGCGGCGCCAGCCAAAGCACAGCCCACACCTGCCACCTGCCTGCGGCCTGATGGGAGTTTCCAGAACCTCACCAGCACAAGGCTCCATCTGAGGTGATGAAATCAAGTTCTCCTCTATTGTTTCCCCAGAACTGCGGGGAACAAACCCGTCACGTTGTTACAACAACCAAACTGTTCAGGCCAAAATGATGCATCGGCAATTAAGGGCTCCATCATTTCAAGCAATTAAAATAAACGCTTTATTTGAAAACTAATTAATTCTAGCTACATATTTTTCCCATGACAATATCCTATGATTACTTGATTTATGACATCTAATTATTCTTTATTAATCTAATTGAGAATAATCACGTTATCCTATCTCCCCTGGCAGTGAGCCGCCTGGAGCAGAGGCCGCAGCCCCTTGTGCAACACGGGTGCGCAGTACCAGCCGCCTGCCACTGCTTCGTTCCCCTGTTCTGTCACTCGTCTTTTCCTCCCAGAGGGCAAAGGAACATGAAACTTAATCCACTGAGCACAACTTTGGATTCTGCCTCCTCTTCAAGATGTCAAAGAGAGACACATTCTTTTCAAAATTAAAAAGAAAGACAACCTGACAAAATTTGCGCAACTCTGACAGCCTTTCCAACCGATGCTGAGAACCCCGAAAGCCCCTCAGGCCCTAGGCCCATGGATGGAGGATGACAGTGCCCCCCTGTGTCCCACCTCAGAAGCAGCAGCCTGGCAGGCCTCAGGGTCAGCCCCACAGAGAAGAGCCCCGATGGAGCCTTCCTCCTGGCATGAGGAGCAGCAGGCAGGCAGGGGCCCATGAGGAAAGGCAATAGGTGGCCCGGCACTAACCCTCCCACCAAGCCATGCACGCCTCAGGCACGCACAGCAGCCATGGGACCCAAGGCTGCCCCTCATGGGGAAGGCAGGCAAACAACCAGAGACTGGCAAACACAGAGGAGGCAGGGAGGGCCAAGGGAGAAGCTGGTACCCAAAGACCACAGCCTGATCCACGAGTCGGCCCTGAGCACCCACCGTGCCCTAGGTCACAGAACCCTTTCCTTTTACTGCAACAGGACTGCTGGTCCTTGAAGAAGCTTGGAATCAACAAGGAGCCCTGAGAAGTGAGCCAAAGCAAGGAAGCCACCACCAAAGTCAACCAAACACTATCCCTGCTGGCTCCAGCCCACCAGATCCTGTCTCACTGACTGCCTATGCCTGGGAGAGCAAGGACAAGCCATGTGGGATGCTGCGAGTACCTCAAACAGCACCCCCCACCCCAGGACCTCCATAAGTAGGCTACAGGAGAGCACAGAACGGCTTCGAGAAGCCCCACATGGCACCTAAGAATTCCATAACCAGCAGAAATTAGGGAGGCACCACTCTGTGACAGGATAGATGCCCACAAAACAACTAAAATAAAAACCCAAACTTGGGGCGCCCGGGTGGCTCAGTGGGTTAAAGCCTCTGCCTTTGGCTCAGGTCATGATCTCAGGGTCCTGGGATCGAGCCCCGTATTGGGCTCTCTGCTCAGCGGGGAGCCTGCTTCCCCACCCCCTCTGCCTGTCTCTCTGCCTGCTTGTGATCTCTATCAAATAAATTTAAAAAATCTTTTTAAAAATTAAAAAAAAAAAAACCCAAACTCCTCAGTACATCACTAAGCTATCCAAAAAAAAAGTTTAGAACCTTCAAAGGCCAAACACTAAGTAAGCAGAAGTCAAATGTAGTGAGGTCTATGGAGCCCCCTCAGTTGCTATATTAGTGATCTAGAATCTGGTTTTAAGGCAAGGCCTCTGAGTCCAAGAAAGAAAAAAGCTTAGGGCCCTCCCAAAGTGGACAATCTCCTAGGAACATCTCCATAAAGATGAGACCCCACAGGACTAAATGCTCAGTGTTAGACTGAACCAGAAGTAGACCTACACCAGAGGTGCCAGAATGATGCTTTAGTCCTAATTTACACCACCTCAGGAGGTCTCCAAAACTTCAGTCTGTGAATGTCTCTGAGAAGGAGCCCACCTTCAACACAGGCCTGAATGAATTCACTGATAAAGTCCTATGAAATGCAAGCAGTCAGAACTCATAGAAACAAGAAAGGAAACACAGCACCATGAGTGAGAGCCATGAGAAACAACAAAAGGCAGAACTAGACCCCTAGAGCACAAAGCATCCAGGCATATAAAATAAAGATGTTTAAGGCTCTGAAATAGAAAGAGGGGACTAAAATCACAAGTGGAGAGCAAGAGATCACAAAAATCACCACTCAGATTTGAAAAAGGATCCAACTGGGTGAAAGGCTGTTGGGAAACAGGAGATTTGCACTGTGCCAAGGTATTACACTACAGATTATTTACTGATCGCAGAAGGAGAATGTTCCTTAACAATGGAGACATCTGGCTGTCACCACCTTCACCGTGAGATTGAAGCTGGCACCGCCAATAGTAAACAAACCAGCATCACTTATCTCCTGAGGTGATGCCAGAAAACACAGCACCATCCTCATACACCTGTGCCAAAGACTTGCAGAAAACAGACACATCCAGATTACAGGATACTGGGCAAGGCAGCTAGCTCACACTTATCAAAAAATTCAAGATCAAGAGAAAAAACAAGAGCAAAAAGCAGAGTGAAGGTTCTAAGTTGAGAGACTAAAGAGGCATTGTGACCAGATATAACACATGAACCTTGACTGGATCAGAAAGGTAAGGGAACAACTGGGTAGTTTCTGAATATGGACTGTAGATAATATGGAATTACTGTGGGGCACCTGGGCCACTCAGTCAGTTGAGCATCCGACTCTTGATTTCATCTCAGGTCTGATCCCAGCATCAGTGCAGAGTCAGCTTGGGATTCTCTCCCTCTCCCTCTGACCCTCCTCCTGCTCATGCTCACTCTCTCTCTAAATAAAGAAATACAATATCTTTTGAAATTATTGTTCATTTTCTTGGGCAGGATAATGGTATTTTGCCTAGAAGAATGCCCTTATTCCCAGGCTACAGTGTTTTAAGGCTGAAACGTCATGATGTCAGCACACTGTTTTCAAATGTTTCAGAGAAAGAAATTCCGATCTCTATCTACATACAGACAGGTAAAGCAAATGTGACAAAATGCGAACAATTAATGAACATAAGTGAAGGGTATATAAGTGTTCACTATACTATACTTGCAACTTTTCTATAAAATTATAAAAATTATAAATTATAGGGGTGTCTGGGTGGCTCAGTGGGTTAGGCCACTGCCTTCGGCTCTGGTCATGATCTCGGGGTCCTGGGATCGAGCCCCGCATCGGGCCCTCTTCTCTGCTCAGCGGGGAGCCTGCTTCCCTCTCTCTCTCTGTCTGCCTCTCTGCCTACTTGTGATCTCTCTCTGTCAAATAAATAAAATCTTTAAAAAAATTATAAATTATAAAATTAAAGTTATAAAAGCATTCTAGAGGAGGGAGAGGAAAACAAACCCATGCTGGACTCATATCTAGAATAAAGAACACACAGATCAATATAATAAGAAAGCAAACGCCAAAAAGGAAAAAAAGCAAAAGACTTGAACAGATATATCATAAGAAACATAATGAATATTATGTTATATGGCTATAAAATATTTTATAAAATATAAAATATTATGTTATATGGCTAATAAACATATGAAAAGATGTTTAACGTAATTAATAATCTTCGGAAGCCTGTCAAAACCACAATGTGATATAACTACACTCCTAGCAAATTAACAAAAGATTAAACAATCTGTCAAATGTTGACTACAATGTGGGACAACTTGAACACTTTATCTTGTAAGAGAGAAAATAAATTGAAAGAATCACTTAGGAAAACAATCTAGGACTAGTCTGCACACCTTATGAGGCAGCAACCCCATTCTTATATAAATACCCTAGAGAAATTCTCACATATGTACAAGGAGAGATTTGTACAAGAATGTTCATAGCAATATTATGCATGCTAATAAAAACTAGAAACAACGCAAATGGCCATCAACTGCACAAAGTTGGTATATACATATAATAGAATATTCCACAAAACTGAAAATGTATAAACTCCAGTCTCACATGGCTGAAACTCAAAATGATAATTCTCATTAAGAGACATTAAGGACATAAAAAAGGAGGCTATAGACAGGGAGAAAATATTCATGACACATATATCTGATGAAAGGCCATACCCAGAACACTCAGAATATAAAGTTAATAAGGAAAAAAGGGGGGGGGCACCTGGGTGTGCAGTCAGTTATGTACCTGATTGGTTTCAGCTCAGGTTGTGATCTTGGTTGGAGTCCTGAGACTGAGCCTAGGGCTCTGCATTCAGCATAGTCTACTTGGGACCTGTCTCCCTCTCCCTTAGTACCTCCCTCAGCACCGCCCCCACTGACTCATGTGCACGTGCGCGCGCTCTCTCTCTCTCTCTCAAATAAATATATAAATCTTTTTTTTTCTTAAGTTAAAGTGATTCCAAAAGGCTAAAACTAGAGATGGACAAAGGTATTTCAGACAAATAGAAACAATAAAAAAGCAGGGGTTGAAATATCGATGTCAACAAAGTTGAATTCTAGCCAAAAAGCATCAGAATTGACAAAGCAAGACACTTTGCAATACTGAAAGCTACAATTTACAATGAATATATGATTGTTTTGAATACCTATGTACTAAAAGACAGAAACACCACCTTTATAAAACAGAAACTACAGGAAATGCAAGGAGTCACAGAAAAAATTCACCAATAATTGGAGAACAGGATATACTACTACTCTTAGTACAAATCATAGCAAGTGAATAATAAATAATAAGTAAGGAAATAGAAGACTCTATGGGGTAATTATTATGGATCCATATGGAACTTTACACCCAGAAAACAGAGACTACCCCTTCTTCTCAAGTGCATGTGAACATGTATAAAAACTGTACACTGGGTCGCAAAGAAAACATCAGTAAGTTCCAGAAAGAAGAAATATTATAAACACACACTATGATCACAGTGCAGTTATATCAGAAATTAACAAAATAAAAACTAAAATGTCCTCCCAACTAAAAATTTAAAACCATTTATTATACAACAAATTTTAGGTGAAATGGGAAGTTAGTTAGTTAGTTAATCTACTAGATCTAATCTAACTAACTAGAAGTTAGTTAATCTACTAACTTTAAGAAATGACAGTGAAAAGCACTATAAACCAGAATTCATGAGGTATATTGAAAGTTTTGATCAGAGGGAACATAGAGACCAATATCACTTATGATTATCATACAAAAATAGTAAATAAAATATTAGCAAACAAAATACAACATCAAATTAAAGAAATAATACAAGATGACCAAGTGGAATTTATCCTTGAAATGTAAGGTTAGTTGTTGTGTTTTTTTAAAAGATTTTATTTATTTATTTGAGAGAGAGAGAGAATATGTGTGCGTGAGAGAGAGCAAGTAAGAGAGAACATGAGCAGCGGGGGTGGGAGGCAGAGGGAGATGGAGACGCAAGCTCCCCATTGAGCAGGAAGCCTGACACCAGGGTTGATCTCAGGACCCTGGGATCATGACCTGAGCCAAAGGCAGAGGCTTAACCCACTGAGCCACCCAGGTGCCCCAATACCCATTTTTTATTAAAACATTTAACCAGGGCACCTGGGTTTTTATTAAAACACTTAACCTGGCTCCTTGCTCAGTGGGGAATCTGCTTCTCCCTCACCCTCTGGGCTTCCCCATCACTCGTGCTGTCTCTCTCTCTCAAAATAAATAAATAAAATCTTAAAAAAAATTTTTTTAACTTTATTTTTTTAAGATTTTTTTTTATTTGACAGACGGAGATCACAAGTAGGCAGAGAGGCAAGCAGAGAGAGAGGGGGAAGCAGGCTCCCTGCCGCTCAGAGAGCCTGCCCAATGCGGGGCTTGATCCCAGGACCCTGAGATCATGACCCGAGCCGAAGGCAGAGGCCTCAACCCACTGAGCCACCCAGGAGCCCCAAATAAATAAAATCTTAAAACAAAACAAACCCCACCTAACCAAAGAGAAACTGATGGGTTTCTTAAAAATTATTAAAATACACATACACACATACACACACAAAACCTCCTTCTACAGTCAAAACATTACTTTATGAAGAAATATTGGAGGGATTTTCTCTAAGATCAGAATACCCAATATCTATACTACTATTCAACACTATACTGAAGGTTTAAGCCAATGCAATTAAATAAGAAAAATCAATTAAAGGCATGTAACTTGGAAAAGAAAACATTAAATGATCTTCCAGATGACATGATGTTATACTTGAGAGCTTTAGATAATCAATAATAAAACAAATTCAAATGTTAAGAAAAAAAAATTTTAGTATGGTAGCAGGGAAAAAAACTAACAAAGAGAACTTAACAGCTTCCATATGCACAAACAATAACTTGTTAGAGAAAATTCCATTCACAATACCAATTAGAAGATAAAATACCTAAGACATTTCTAAACTTTATCATGTCAAAAGAGATAAAATTCAAATGTCTTTAGAATATACAGAAATCCCTTGTACGAAGATAGCGTCAAAAGTTAAGAAGGAAGCCCCTGCCCCTCCCAAAGCCGAAGCCAAAGCAAAGGCTTTGAAGGCCAAGAAAGCGGTGCTGCAAGGCGTCCACAGTCACAAAAAAAAGAAGATCCGCACATCACCTACGTTCCGACGACCCAAGACTCTGCGTCTCTGAAGGCAGCCCAAACATCCTCGAAAGAGCGCCCCAGGAGAAACAAGCTTGATCATTATGTCATCAAGTTCCCCCTGACTACTGAGTCAGCCATGAAGAAAATAGAAGACAACAACACACTTGTGTTCATTGTGGATGTCAAGGCCGACAAGCACCAGATCAAACAGGCTGTGAAGAAGCTCTATGACATTGATGTAGCCAAGGTCAACACCTTAATCAGGCCTGATGGAGAGAAGAAGGCATACGTTCGACTGGCCCCTGACTATGATGCTTTGGATGTTGCCAACAAAATTGGGATCATCTAAACTGCGTCCAGCTGGCTAAATCTAAATACAGCTTTTTCATGATTAAAAAAAAAAAAGAATATACAGAAATCTTCAAAATTAAGCAAAGTAAGTCTGAAGACCAAATAGAGAATGGGCAAAGACATGAATTCACATTCACAAAAAATGAAAATGGCCCTTAAACATATACAAAGATGCTTAACATGACTCATGGAGAAATGCAAAGTAAAACTACATTAACAGGTTTCTGGATCTGGCCAGGATGAAATAAATTCACCATAGCCTCTCTCTCTGGCTGACTATGACTAAAAACTCTAGACAAAGTATAAAAAGCAATTACCTAAAACCTCTGAAAAGTGAAGAATGACAGATTTTGGAGGCAAGTAAAACTTTGGAGAAGAAGTGATCTTTATGGGGTGAGTTTTCCAATTTTATTCATATGTCTTGGGGCATTGCCTTGGGGTAGGCCCAGCTTGCATAGCTGCAAGGCAGCAGTAGCTAAAACTTAGGTAGACTAGTTTCTGGACAACTTTACAAAGAAAAAGTCTAAAGAACGTGAGAGAAAATCCCTGATGGCTTGTTTTTCTCTTCTCTCTCAGCATTGCCCCAAGAATGGGCCCTGGACACAGAACTGTGTGGAAGAAGTGACTCTGAGAGAAACCTCTGTCTTTTTGGCCAGAGGAACCAAAAGAAGAGGTTCCTGCCGGATGGAGTGTCTGTGTAGAGTTGGGGTGTGGGGGTCGGGAATGCAGAGAGGAAAGAGCTAAAGAAAAAGGTCTCTTAATTCTGTGAATGAACCCACAAAAGTCCCACGTTCGCTACTGAGTTTCATAAGCCTGGGACAGACCCAAAGGAGCCTCTCAAAAGCTTTGAAAATTGAAGAGATTAAAACCATAGCCCACAAAGGGCAAGACAGAACTTGTGTGGCAATTCTAACTGGGCTGACTGCCTGCTAATACAAAACTCAACATTCTCCAGAGGACCCCATGTAATACTCAACCAGGATATGTCTAGGATATAATACAAAGTTCTTCAACATACCAAGAACCATAAAATGAGAGCAGTTCTCAAGGGAAAACTCAACTTATAGATGCCAACTTCGAGACTATTCAAATATTGGGAATATCAGAAAAGGATTCTAAAGCAACTTCTATAATTATGCTCTATGAGGCAAAGGTAAACATACTTGAAATGAACAGAAGGAAAGTTTTCAGCAGAAAAACATAAATTAAATTTTTAAAGGAAATTTCAAAACAATAATACAATATCCAAAACAAGAAACAATTTCAATAATGGAATGGGAGATGACAAAGGAAAGAGCCAAAGAACATGAAGATTGGTCAACAGAAATTATCTAATATAAAACCAGAAAGAAAAAACATTGAAATAAATAATTAGAACATCAGGGACTTGTATAATAACAGTAAAAAGGTCTGAGATTCCTATCACTAGAGTCTGGAGAAGAGAAACAAATGAAGCAGGAAAATTACTTGAATAAATAACTATCTGAAATTCCACAAATTTGGGAAGAGACAAAAATTTATAGATTTAAGATCTCAATGAGACAAGCAGGATAAAACCACATTCAAACACAGCATAAACTGCTGGAAAATAATAAAGAAAAAACCTTGACAGTGATGACACATACACAGGGAAATAACAATCTGAATTAGTGTGGATTTCTCATCAGAAACCACAGAAGCCAGCAGAAAGTGGAATATCTTTAAAATATTGAAAGAAAAAAACTCTATATCCAGTAAATTCTCTTTGGGGAATGAAGGCAAAAATTGATATTCTCAGATGAAGGAAAACTGAGAGAATATTTGGCAGCAGATGTGGCCTAAAGGGAATATTAAAGGAGGTTCTACAGCTCAAAAATAATGTTAATCAGAAGGAATCGTGGAACTTCAAGAAGGCAAAGGAAGAGGAATAGTAAATATCCAGGTAAATATAAAAGACAAATTTTCACCTGTTAAGTGAACATGTATATTGTTAAAATGATAGTACTGTCTGGTAGGATTTTTTTTTTAAAGATTTTATTTATTTATTTGATAGACAGAAATCACAAGTAGGCAGAGAGGCAGAGAGAGAGGAGGAAGCAGGCAGTCTGCAGAGCAGAGAGCCCGATGCGGGGCTCGATCCCACGACCCTGGGATCATGACCTGAGCCGAAGGCAGCGGCTTTAACCCACTGAGCCACCCAGGTGCCCCTGGTAGGATTTTTTAATAGACAGCTATCACATGAAGGCAGGAGGGCAAGGGGACCTATATGATTGTAAGGCTTCTATATTTTATATGAAATGAAAAATAATATTAACCCAAAACAACTGTGAAAGGTTGAGAATGTACACTGCTATCTCTAGAGGAAACACTAAAAACATATAATACAAAGGATACAGCTAAAAAGCCAATAGAAAAATTTAAACAGAGTATTTGAAAATATTTAAATAACTCATAAGAATACAGGAAAGAAGAGACTGAGTAACCAAAAAATTAAAGGAAAAAGAGAAAACAACAAAACAGTGAATCAAAATAGAATCATATCAATGCCTACAATAAATGTAAATGCTCTTAACATGTTAATTATTAGATCTAACAATTAAAACCTATTAAAAAAAGACCCAAATGTAAGTTATCTGGCAGAAACCCACTTTCAATATAAAACACAGATTAAAAGTAAAAAGATGAAAAAGAATTACTATACATATAATAAAAGAAAGTTGGTTGGAGAGAATATGTTAATGTCACAGAAAGTATACCTCAGAGAAAGGAATAGTACCAGGGATAAGAAGGATAGAAAATAATAAAAGGTATCAATTCATAAAAAAGACATAAGAGTCCTAAATATGTATTCAGCTAACAGCAGAACTTTAAAATGCATGAAGGAAAAACTGATAGAACTGAAAAGCAGAAATAAATACATAATTATAGCTAAGACTTAAACTCCTCCTTAGTAATTACCTGAATAAGTGGCCAAAAAGTCATACAGATTCCTGATTAATACTATCTACCTACCTGACCTAGTTGACATTAAGAGAATACTCTACCCAACAGAGAAAAACACATTCTTCTCAAATGCACATGGAATATTCATCAAGACAGACTATATCCTAGGTCATAAAACCTTAAAAAATGAAGAAACAAAAACATACAAAATATCTTCTCTAACATTATGGAATTAACCTGGAAATCAATAATGGAAAGTTAACTGGAAAATCTCCAAATATTTGGAAAATGAACAATATACTTTGAAATACCCAATTGGTTAAAGAGGCACGTAGTCCCAAGAGAAATTAGGAAGTATTTTGTACTTAATAAAAATGAAAAACAAAATAATCACAATTTGTAGGACACAGCCAAAGTGAGGCATGGAGGAAAATATAGAGCATTAAATGCCTACATTCAGGGTACCTGGCTGGCTCAGTCAGTACAGCATAATACTCTTGGATCTCAGGGTAGTGAGTTCAAGCCCCATGCTGGGGGTAGAGATTACTTAAAAAAAAAAAAATTACCTATACTAGGAAAAGAAAAATCTCAAATCAATGATGTAGTCTTCACCTTAAGAAACTAGAAAAAGGGCGCCTGGGTGGCTCAGTTGGTTAAGCAGCTGCTTTCAGCTCAGGTCATGATCCCGGAGTCCCGGGATCGAGTCCCACATGGGGCTCCCAGCTCCACGGGGAGTCGGCTTCTCCCTCTGACCTTCTAGCCTCTCATGCTCTCTCTCTCTCAAATAAATAAATAAATCTTAAAAAAAAAAAAAGAAACTAGAAAAAGAAGTGCAAAATAAGCCCCAAAGCAACCTAAAGGAAGCCAAATGATAAGGATAGAGCAGAAACAAATGAAATAGAAAATACTAAAACAATGGAGAAAATCAACAAAAACAGAGACTGGTTCTTTAGAAAGATTTACAACATTGATAAATCTCTGTCTAAACAGATAACTACAAAAAAAGGGAGAAGAAACAAACTATCTTCATGAAAGGATTATCACTCGAGACACAACAAACATTAAGGAAATGCTATAAACAACCCAGTGCACAAAAGCTTGACAATTTAGCAGAAATGGAACCGAAGGCCACAAATATTAGAATGGAAAAAATAAAAAAGAACAAAACCAAGTGCTGACGGAAACGTGGAACACAGAATTCTCATACACTGTTCCTAAGAATGCAAAATGGTACAAGCATTCTGGAAAACACCTGGGTAATTTCTTATAGAGTGAAATATACATGTATCATATTGCCTGTCAATCCTACCCCTTGATAATTATCAGAGAGAAATGAAAATTGATGTGCAAACAAAAGCCTGTACATGAATGTGAACAGCAGTCCTGTTCACATTGCTCCCAACGACCATTCACAGGTGAATGGCATACTCTCGAGCAATAATACGGAACTACTGAAAAATGCAACAACATGGATAGATCTCCAGAGAATTATGATGCGTCAAAGGTTACGTACAGTATGAGCCTAGTTATGGCATTCTGGCCCAACTAGGCAGAGAGCACGGGTGGACAGTGGCAAAGGGCCAGGGTTTGGGGGGAGAGGCTGACTACCAAGGGGGAGCAGGAGGAAGGTTCTGAGATAATGGATCAACTTCTGGGTTGGGATTGTGATGGTGCTGGTGCAGACAGGTGTTAAGACTCACTTGAATGGGGCACCTGGGTGGCTCAGTGGGTTAATGCCTCTGCCTTCGGCTGGGGTCATGATCTCAGGGACCTGGGATCGAGCCCCGCATCGGGCTCTCTGCTCAGCAGGGAGCCTGCTTCCTCCTCTCTCTCTGCCTGCCTCTCTGCCTACTTGTGATCTCTGTCTGTCAAATAAATAAATAAATAAAATCTTAAAAAAAAAAAAAAGACTCACTTGAAGTACATTTCAGAGTAACAATCATATTAATAACAGATATTCACAGGTTCATTCTGATATAATAAAATAATTAAAGAAATAAACAGGGGAGAGTAGACAAATGCTGCAAGCAGGAAAATTCCCAATCATTTGTGTAGATACTCCACCCTCAAGGAACCCCTCATGAGGGGTAGCCCATACTGAGTCCTTCCTAAGAGGACAGTCTGGAAAGGGAGAGAAAAGACTAACTTTACAGAAAGGAAACCTGACAACCACTACTTCAGCCAGGTGACTAAGGCCGACATCAACAGTGATGTCATTTTGACAGCATGTACCATTAGTATGTGATGAGATGATGTTTTATCTTTGAGGTCCGGCTCCTGGAAACCCATAGCCCCAGTCTAATCATGAGAAAGACACATGACATAGCCTAGCTGAGGAACGAACGTTCCACAAAAGACCTGACTGGTACTCCATAAAACGGTCAAAGCTAGAAAAATAGGTGAAGTCTAAGAAACTGTCACAGCCCAGAGAACACTAAGGACACCTGACAACAAAATGTAATGGGATGCCCTGGATGGCATCCTGGGACAGAAAGGGGATGTTAGGTAAAAACTCAAGAAATCTGAATCGATATAGACTTAAGTCAGTAATGATGCACCAATGTCAGTTCACGACTGACAGCTGTACCATGCTAATCACATAAAATGTTAATAAGAAGAGAAAAGGACTTGAGTACGCTTCTGTGCACAAGGTAATGCACTGGGCCACTGCTCTCTTGGGATCCCAGAAAATGTTCTGGGATGCCATTTTTCAAATAAAATATATTAGACAATATTGTGCTCTTTTTTTTTTTTTTCCAAGCTACAGTCCATAGGAGTTACCACTACCACATTATGAAAACCCAGTTTCCTGCTTAGACTTTTCTGGCTTAGAGACAATTTCTAATTCTACCTTGGAGGCTTTAAAAAGATTCAATGCCAATTTTTAAGGGCTTAGCCTACTTAAAATAATTCACCATCCTGTTTTTGCCCCCAGAGAAATAGATTTAAATTCATCAGTAGTGCTCCTAATAGCTAAGCAAATTAGCTGATGACTTTTGCCATAATCGTCATTACCACCATGGTCACCTGGAGAAGCAGAGCAGAGTGCCAGGGAAAGGAAGAATGCATCTCCATCAGCCAGACTAGCTCATTCTCTCCTTAAACTACAGAGCCATCCTAGTGGGAAGGCTCTGAAGTGGCAGGCCCTCCAGGCTGGCAGGAACAGAAACCCACTTTGTGCTTCCTAGGCTACACCTGGGACCGCAAAGATGCTCTCTGGACAGGCTTGTCCTGAGCACTGATTTGCTTCCTGATCAGGACAAACTATATAGCAAGAGTCCCAGAACTGACCCTTGGAAGCCACTTCACAGACACAGTGACCTGGGCAATCCAGTCCAGGTCACTAGGAAACTTTCCAGGGCTGCTGCTTCCCACCACGGGAATGGAGGTTTGACCACTGCCCTCCATGGTCTTTGAAATACAAGGAGTCCCAGGAGAGTCAGCAGGTGTACAAACAGGCATCAAGAACCAGCCTACAACTTAGGACAATCCCTTTCCCTGTCGCTGAGGCCCTGGGGGTCAGTGTCCCATCCACAGCATTGGCTTACCACTGAAGCCAGGGTGGGGGCAGCCCAGTAAGTGATGCCCAGGCCCCAGAGTGGTGGTCCTGCCATAAGTAAGGCCAAGGGCACAGTCCCTTCCAGAGAGTCCGGACTACGGGGCACCTGGGCGGCTCAGTTGGTTAAGCGTCTGACTCTCGATTTCGACTCAGGTCATGATCTCAAAGTTGTGAGATCAAGCTCTGCACTGGGCATGGAGCCTGCTTGGGATTCTCTCTCTCCCTCTCCCTCTGCCCTGTCCCCAAAAGCAATACAAAACAAAACCAGAGAGCCTGGACCTGCCCACAACAGCTTTAGAAAGCTGTCCAGATGAAACAATGGAAGGAATAAGCCTACTGAGATAGTAAGATCCCTGTCCTGTTACCTGCAGCTCCCGGACACAAAGAACTGGACACACTCCCTGGGCCAAGGAAAGCACGCTGCACCTCCCTGCTCAGGCCCATGGGCTGCCAGGCACAGGCCCAGCCTAGGAGGGATCGGGCCGGCCGGGCCAGTCCCGGCACCAGTCCAGCCTGCGCCCACAGCACCCCTCCCCGGCCCCGAGCCAGGGAGGCAGGTTTGCCGGGGTAACTCAAACTTCACAAAGAAACCATTTCTGGAATGGGGCTCCGTTTGGTGATTCAGAGTCAAAGGCGCACTTCATAGCTCCTTTCCAAACCCCATGCATTGTCAGGGCCCTTTCCCCTTTGAAGCCTCGGTGAGTGATTGAAGCGTCTACTTTCCGAGGGGCAGATAGCACTGGGCTGGTAATCTGACTCTAAGCCCGGGGATAAAGGTAGTTTGTTTCCTCTCAGCCCGTCTGTCAACACCTCCTCAGTAATTAGCCCTAATTATTACCAAGGGCCAGCCTCCCATTCGGTTATTAAATCAGAAATAGTATCGTGGCCGGGCATCTGTCAACGCCCGACTGGCGACCTTGGATTCATTGAATCCTCTGTCAGTATCCCTGGCTTCAAAGATGCAGATCCCAGGGAGGGGTTCCGGGGATGCAGTGCGGCCAGCCCTGCCTGGGAGGGAGGGCTTAGGGGAGGGAAGACAGTGCTCTGAGCAGCCCTGCGCCCCAAAGGCCCCATCCCTGCACCTGCCTTCCCCCTGGGCAGCAAGTGCGCACCCCAACTGCAACCATCCCCACCTCTCCCGGTGACTTATGGAACACTCTGTGTACGGTGTGGGGGAAAGGGGTTGTAAAGAATGTCCTCCAGCAGCACTTACCCTAGGGGACCAAAGGTCAGTCCCAGGCCTGCCTGCCTCCAGCACAGCCATGTCCCAGGAGCAGCACGTGAAGGTGGCCTGAGGCTCCACAGGGCCCTGTGCTGGCTGCTTCTTGAGAGTACAGGGAAAACCGCCAAGCCCCGCTGCCAGGAGCTCCCTCTGAGCTTTGAGTACGGACAGGGCATCTCTCCAGGGGCCAGAAAGGCCTCGAAGCAGATCTGGGGGACAGCTGTTGAAACAACAGGTTTCTGCGGTGGAGTCAAGAGTGCTGCACCCCTGAAGGCCCTTGGGAGACAGACTGAGAGCTGCCTCCATCCCCAGCCTGAAGCTTCTTGTTCTGTCCAAGAGCAGCAAGTCACTTGCCCCATAACTTGGAGACCTGCTCCTGCAAAGCTCATGCGTTCCTGGCTCCTCTGAGGGGGAAGGTGCCCTGTCCCAGCCCGAGGAGCTCCTTGCCTGCAGTAAGCCCGGCAGTGCCCCACATGTGTCTAGACATCATCCCACTAGGTCTGCAGGCACCCCTTCTGGAAGGGCTCCATAGCGTTTGGAAGAGAGGGCAATGGAGACAAAGTTACAGTCACATCCCCTGGGACCTGGCTCCTCTGTGAGCATCAAGGCCCACGTGGTACAATGGGTGCCCAGGCAGAGGTGAGCACAGCGCTCCCAGCTGCACACCTGCTCTCCCCTGCCACACCACGGCCAAGTCCCTGCTGGGCACTCTGCGGGGGCTCGCACGCCTACTGGGTAAGACTGCGCCGGAGTTAGCCTCATAGACAAAGGCACAATGATGTCGGACAAACTAGCAGCTGCAGTGTGTGAGGTGTGGTCGTGTGCTCCTCGGCCAGCAGGGGCTTCTGAGCTGGGCCACTGAGGCCAGCAGTTGCAGACTTCTGCTCAGAATGGAGGGGGCAGGCCAATCTTGCTAGACTGAAAGGAAATGCCAGGGAGAGGGGCTGCCTGGTAGTCGAGGCAGGCCAGCTAGGCAGGCAGCACCACTCCACGAATAGGCACCTCAAGCTGCAGCTGAGGACGCCCATCACCCCCAGGGGCAGGTCCAGGGAGCCTGGCAAGATGGCAGGAAGGAAGTCCAGGTCGGGAGCACTTTCAGCCAGCCTGCCCCCACAAACTTCCAGGCAGGGGTGGGAAGCCAGCCAGGCCAGCAGCATTTTTGTCCCTGGTGAACACACGGAAAAGCTCACTGTTTTACAGGAAGTGTGACCATTCCCACGCACCAGTGCCAGCCTCCGGGGCCTGCTTCCGCCATGAGATCTGGTCCACGGCAGCCAGCTGCCCAGTGCTGATGACAGCCCCCAGACAACTCTCACTCTAGGCATGGAATGGGCCAATCCCCAGGGGATAGTGCCCAGGCAACTCCTGGGAACCTGATCCCACTGGGAGAGAGGGTCTGTAACCATGGTGGTGGGGATACACTTTCTGACAGGGATCCATGTGTTTGCTCCTGCAACAGAGGCTACCTGCCTGCTGCCTCCTAGCACATGCAAGGCAGAAATTCTCTCCATTACGCAGGTAGCAAAGGGAGCCTTGCTAAAGTTCAGCAACTTGTGGGGGATGAAGGGGGACAAGGGGCATGGGACGTGATGACATGGTGGACCTCAGGAAGCAGGAACCTGGAGTGGGGTGGGAACACAGGGGCAGAGCTGCACTGGCTCTGGGTTACCCTCCTGCTGGTCACCATCCATGGCTCCCATTTACACCCTGATTTTCAGGGAGAGGAACATAGGGTCTTGGTGGTGGGAAGGTTGCCATGTCCTAGGGGACAGTGCACTGGATCGGTTACCTGGCCACCCCATGCTTCCTGAATTCCCCTACCCTGTAGGCCTTCACAGGCCACCCATCTCTCCACCTGTGGCCTTCAGAAAACCTTGGTTTTGGTGCAAAAGTGTCAAGGCGAACAACACTCTGCACTCAGGACCCCATGGGGCATGAGATGAGGCACTCCCAGTGCCAGGTGTCCCTGCACCGACCACACAGCACCTGCACGTATGGCCGAGTATGAGTTTACTGTCAGCTCAGGCCCTGTGCTACTTAGGCACACAGGTGGAGAAGAGCCCGGAATGCTCCTCTCCACTGTCTGGCGGCTCCTCCTGGCAAGTGGATGAGCACCCAGCTCCCACAGGCCCCAGCCCTGGTTGTGCCCCTCCTGAGGCCAGGAGAGAAGGAATGGGCTGCCAAAGGCACCCCACAGACCAGGGACTTCTCCTGGGCTCACCATCAACACCCTTGTAACAGAGATCACATTGTCCATTTACAAATGAGGACACCAGAGCCCAAAGAGAAAGTGAGCTCAGGATGCCTGCTATCCGGCATGGCACACTTGGCCAGCTGATCCACCAACAGGGCACCCCCAGGATAGGGAATGACCAACACTGGAGCCGAGTGGACACATCACAGTACTATCCTCTCCATGTCTGTTTTTGACATGTGTTTTTACAACTAGCCAAAACAACTGAAAAAACGTTGTCAGTGAGGGGGAGGGAGTGTTGGGAACATTTCTCTATCAAATAATGAGCACTCACTATAAAGCCAGATATGGTGGAGGACCAGACCAGACCAGAGAGCCAGGCATGTATGAGAAAGATGGCACCATGGGAAAGCTGGGCCTGCTTGGCATCCTTAACCTGGGGTGGGAAGGTCTGTGCCCTGTGGGAAAAGGGTCCTCTACTCTTTTGGTAGGATATGTCACACTGTGGAAAACACGAGCCCCCAAACTCAGTAGCTCCACACCTCAGAGATTCCCACTCCTGTTATAGGTCTGGCACAGGTGGTTGGAGGGGCCCTGCCCCTCACTCAGCGATGCTCCAAGGGTGCTCACCATAGCACTGTTGGAAATTGCAAAAAGGAAAAAAAAGAACTCCATCATGGGCATTATTAGGGGCAAATTGTGTCCATCCCCCTCCCCCCCCAATTCACATGTTGAAGTTCTAGCCCCTACCCTTTCAGAATGTGACTCTATTTGGAGACCGGGCCTCTAAAGAGGACATTAAGATTAAATGAGGTCATGTGGGTGGCCCCTAATCCAACAGGACTAGTCCTTATAAGAGGAATTAGAACCAACAGGCACAGAGACACAACCATGTGAGGACACAGGGAGGAGATGGCCATCACAAGCCAAGTGAACAGACTGAAGGAGAAACAAGCCTGCTAGCACCTTGATCTTGGGCTTCCAGCCTCCAGAACTGAGAGGAATACATTCTGTCGTTTAAGCCCCACAGCCTTTGTAAACTCACAGGCAAATTTCCCCAGGTACTGATGGAAGCCTGCCCCCACTTTGGCGACAGCTGCCCTGTTGAGTGTCAGGTTCACCTTCTCCATGCTCATGGCCTCACCCCATGGGAGGATTAGCCGCTCATCCCTCAGAACTCAAGTGTGGTTTGGCAATTCCTTCCGCCACCATCACAGAAAAGGAGTGACAAGTATCACTTGTGGTCCACTGTGGTCTTTCCCCTGCTTCTGTGGTTGCGGAGAAGTGTGTCCAGTGAACTCCTGTTGGCATGGGTCCTCTGCCATGGGCAGGGGTCACACCAGCTGGTCTGTGACAGATGAGTAGTGAGACGTGGGAGGTTGTGACTGCAGCACAGTCTGGCTTATCCCAACTGATGGGACAGGACAACAGCTCTATTTACCTCAGTCCGTGCTATAGGACCTTTGGGCCATTTCCAGTCTTGCTGTTAATGTGGTGAGTGCCTGCCAGGCACCTGACGGGGCTCAGACCTTACCCATTTGATCTTCCCACTGCCTTATAAGGTCAGGTGACACCAAGGACCATGAGCTTGCAAGTGGAGGAAAGGTGTGACTGAGCTCAAGTCCATGCTCTGAAGCCCCACACTGGGGAAGAACAGTGGCCATCTGCACATAGGCAAGTGGTCAGGGTCTGTGTGCTTAGAAATGTTATGGGGGTGATTTGTAGTATTGGATAGTCCCACCAATAGCAAGAAAAAGCCTCTTTCTCCATATCTTCAGCAATTCTGGATATCTAGAACTTTGAAAGTTCTGGGATCACAGGCAGAAAAAAAAAAAATCACCCATATTTCTCTGTAGAACTTTCATGATTTTTTTAAAATACTGACATCTTTAATCCA
This sequence comes from Taxidea taxus jeffersonii, assembly GCA_003697995.1. Taxonomy (NCBI): domain Eukaryota; kingdom Metazoa; phylum Chordata; class Mammalia; order Carnivora; family Mustelidae; genus Taxidea; species Taxidea taxus. Next base: position 36,095 of record RCUC01131573.1, read on the forward strand.
TCTGGAGTGGAGCCTGGTGCACAGTGAGGTGGGTATCCAGTTTTACTATTTTCCAGATGGCTAACCAGTTGTTCCAACTCCTTTTACTAAATAATCCATTTCACCCCCATTAATTTGAAACCATACCTTTAGCATGAACCAAATTCCTGCATTTATTTGGCTTTATTTCAAAGTTCTCTATTCTCATCTGTTCATCCATCCACACTAATTCCAAGTATTTTCATTGTTGCAGCTTTATAAAGAATGTGGTCCCTCAGAGGACCGTAACCATGATACTTCTAGTGTTAAGCTTTTCCTCGGAGACATGTACTTTAAAAACTCTTCTATAGTGCCCACTGTGTCCTAGCTCTAGGAAATAAAATCTCCATGTTATTTCCAAGGCCAAGTACGGGACAGGCACGATGATCTGGTAGACAGACCCTGAGCACAGCCAGCAAACCTTGACAGACTGTCCTGGTCCCAGAAGCAGCCTCCTCTAGCCTCACACCTATGTGTGAAGAGCCAGGAGTGGTGAATGCCCTGAGGATCCTCCTCCCGTCACACATGTCAGGGCCTCCTCTTCTGGCTCTCTGTGTTCCTTCTCCCCGCTCAGAACAGGAAAGCAGCTAGGTCACTGCATCTGCCCAAAGACAGGGCACAGCATCAGCTGCCAATGAAATCGTTACTCTGCAACACCATATGCACTGCCTATCTGCACGGCCAGGCCAGAGCCCTCCCCTCCTCTCCTGATGCCACCCTCAAGGGCACCCAGGAACTGGCAACCTTGCCTTTGCCGCTAAGGCCCCACCCTCATTTCTTGTCCTTTGTGATGAGAGCCCAATCACAACCGGACCCATTTTCCAAATTAAAATACACGTCATCTGGCCTCTCTGCAGGTCCTCTTGGGCCTGCCTTGGAGAGGTGGCCCTCAGGAGAGGGATGCCAGACAACAAACCAAGCTGGCAGGAGCTGTCTGGGGCCCAAAGGAGATGGCAATGGGGTCAGAAGGGAAAATGGCGATCTTGAGCTGAAAGGGATTCACTTCGGATCCACTAAATGTGGATGAGAAAGGTGCCCTGTGCAGAGGCCAGCACTAGTGGGGATGTCAACTAAGGCACTGGGCCATCAGCCCAGAGAGTAACCCCAGGTTCTATGGTCAGAGACATCTTACCAACTCAAAAGATATGGCCAACAATATCAAACCCACTGGCAGGCCAGGGTCTGCCCTGCCTTGGTAAACAGTCTGAGCTGGGTCTGGAAAAGGAGGAGGGTCCAGATCTGAGCAATAGCGGTGGCAGGGGGCAGCAGTGCATCCGGGGCTGGGTTACAATGTGCAGGGATTTCCTACACTTGATCAGAATCAAGGCTGCAGTGATTTCTTCTGTTTGCTTGCTTGTTTACTTTTAGGGTTCTATCAGCTTCCCACTTATTTCTAGACTTGCACCTATTTTATTTACAGGGCATCAGGGCCATAGAACAGCTCACACATAAAACCATCTGAAGCCAGAGACTTTAAAAGTGACAATTACTAAATACAATAATCCCAGCAGTGTCTATTTTACTTAAAAATTTTTACCAGATGTTTATTTGCTTCCTAATTTTTCTCTAAAATAACTAGTTTTAGCAGCAGTTCACATTTCCATTTACTTTTTCTTCTTACTTTCCAGGAATGCATTGTTTCCACAACTGTAAAACTGGAGGGACATGATGTTCTTGTCTAATTGTCCCTCTGGGTAGGTGCACTGTACCCATCCTGTAAAACTTGGCTGAAGGGAGATTCTAAACTCAGTTCTCATTATTAGAAAACCCATCCTTGTGCAGAACAGGTCTTCCTTAATCCCAATCCAAACCTCTGGCCCCTGGGTCTAAAGCTCTGGTTTGCAGTCGGCTGCTCGCTTTACTTGCAGCTCTAGGAAGTCAGGTCTCAAAACCATAATCTACCTGCCAAGCCTCCCGCTCCCACCTATTCAGCCTAACTCCTGCCTTCAACCAGACCCTTCAATTCTCAAAGCCCCCACCGGAAACCACACCTCCAACACTGACCTCGAGTGCTCGAGGCTAGGGCCTAGCCTCTTCCCAACAGAAGAGGCAACAGTGCTCCTGCTAACAAAATAAGGGTTCTGCCCGCCGGCACCCACCACATCACAAGCGGAGCCGTGGATTCAACAAATGTTTAATGAGCAACGAACTGTGTATCAGGAACACAAAGCCGATCGAGATGGAGCTCCTGCCCTAGAGGCTCACAGTCTACCCAGAGATCCAAGTCATTTATACTGTTATGGTTTAAGTGCAGATTCAGCAATGTGCAAGAGTGGACAGGGAGACAGGGAGAGCAGAAAGTGGGAGGGCAACATAGGCAAAGGCACTGAGACACAGAAATTCATGCCAACTTCTAAAGAAAACCAGGTATCACTAGAATGTTGATATACAAAAGGGGAAAATGAGAATTGAATTGAGACTGGCCAGGAGGCCTGTATCTTACCGTCCTAGCTGGCCAAGGTTGGTGGTAAACCCATAGGGAAGCATCTTTCTCTGCCATCCCACTCATACTAAATGATCAAAGTGGCTGCTTCCTCCATGCAGCTGTCCTTAAATTCCAGTCCAGAGGACAGAGGTCACAGGGAGCCAAGATGGGGAAAGGGGCCAAAATAGAGACATCACCCAGGGGCAGATTCAAAAGGAGCTGACAGGACAGACCTAGTCCAGTCCAGCCAACATTGAACAAAGGGGTCTAGGGAGTGGAACGGTTATAAAGACATAAAAAAATCTGATGAGACTGCTTTTGAAATTGTCCAACCAGTGGAAACGCAGCTGAGAACCTACTGGGAGGCAGATTCTGGGCCACTGGGGAAGTCATGAGGATGATGGGCACAGCAAAGGCCCCACTATTCTGTTATAACAGGAGGTGGGGTGGTGAGGAGGATGAGAGGGCTCTTTGTGCTCAGAGGAGAGGCCAAATGGGTGCACCTCCTACCCAGCAATAAAGCAAGTGGATAGGGCAAATATCTGGGAAAGCCATCCTGTCCTGTTGGGGGGCTGTGGCTATGTAGCTATGTAGGCCACTTTGTCACAAGGATCACTGCTCCACCTGCCTGGGCTGTGTGCAGAATCCAGGGCTGTGGGGTGGGGAGTGGGAGAAACTGCTAAGTCCCCTGGGGCTTTTGAGGTGTCCGCCATCCACTGTGGGGTACCTAAGGAGGCCTCCTGGTCTACCTCCGTCTCAGAAATCTCCTCCTCTGTCTTCTGGGGGTTCTGGACCCCCTGGTGGAACTGGATCTGGCTTCTGGGCAGGCAGGTTAGCAGATCCTGAAAGTACAGGAACAGGTGTAGGGGTCATCTCCCCTGGCTGGGACGGGGCTGGCCCCACAGGACCAGGATCAGTGCTGCATGCAGAACTAGACAAGGTGGGGGACTCCACAGACCCAAGGCTGTTCTCCTTGGCCCACTGCTGTTCAGGGAGAGTATTTCTGCATGTAGCGTTGGAACTACAAACAGCAGGGGTGGCCACAGCAATGGGGACAGCCGCCGATGTTGAGTACCAGGGCCTCTGAGTACCTAGCTAAGTACTGCCTCACAATAGGCAGCTGTGGGGCCATTGGGGGCTGGCTTGAGGCAGCAGGTAGGGGGGCAAGGTGCTACAGCATGGTATTCAGTGAAACTGTTTGGGTCTTGAAAAACTTCCTTGAGATCCTGGCAGAAGAGCTCATAATCATCAAGAAGGAGCAGGTCCCTGTCGATGTAGGGGGCTGCCCATGCCTGGGGTCAGTCCATCAGGTGCCCTAGGATCTCCCAAGACACAGGAGAGGTTGTCCTGATAGTGCTCAAAGCAAAAGGACAGATCGGTCCAGAAGCCATGGGGAGCCATCAAAGGTGTGTGGTGTGAGACTGGCACACAGCAGAAGTCCACCCTGGGGGCCATGGGCCAGGCATGCGCAGAGCCAGGAGCCCCCCCTTCTGTGGGCTTACCACCAGGAGCACTAATGGTCATACTCTTCTGCTCCATGGTTGTGGGAGTGCACACACAGGGTCCCCACAGCAGAGCTGCTCAATCCAGGGATCCATTGGGGTGGGGGACATATGTGACCCCTGGAGAGACCTGGTCCATCTGCTGCCAAGGGTGTGCAATGGAATAACTGGATGCCACCCGGATGGGATTGTGAGGGCCCTGCCAACAACGCCAGCAAAGGGGCATGCTGGAAACAGAGGGGAGTTGCCACACCGACTATAAGAGGAAGGAGGAAAAAAGGAAGAGATGGCGCAGTGGGGAGAGTGGGCATGACACAATGGGTCACAGATGGGCTGAAAAGGAGTATGGCAAACCCAGGCATCCCAGGTAACTGCTGAGGGTCTGAGGAGCTGACAGCTGTGGCCACAGGAGTGTTGAGAAGAGCTGATGGGACTGTCAGACGCAGGCCACCATCCAAGGCAATCTGTCCAAAAACAAGGTGGGGAAGAGCGGGAACAAGGCCAAACCAGCTCCACTGTGCAGCAGGAGAACGCAATAAGCAGGCAAATCCCAGGAACCCAACTAGGAGCTCTGAGTGGAAGAAGGGCTCAGGAGGCAGGCCTGTGAGGTCTGAGAAGGTGGGCAAATGCCACCTGTGATGTTTTACTGGCAAGGTGTGATGGCAGATGCTGTCAGTCACAGGAGAAGAAAAGGGGGCCAAATCAGAACCCCCAGGGTTTCCTTGGATGTCCTGGCTGGCTGTCAGGGAGTTTCAGGAAAATGACAGTAGCAACCTTTTACTGAGTGCTCTATCTGTGCCAAACACTGACCCCCTGATGAGGCTGGTACTCTTATCATACCAGAGGCAGAGTGGTGAGTGAAGTCACTTGTCTGCAGCCACACACCAACCACCACTAAGTGATGGAGGCAGCTGAACCTGACTCTAGAGACTGCAGCTTAACCACCACAGGTCATCATGCTGGTGAGGAACTACCCTTCAATCCACTGAGAAGGAGTCCCCTGGTCACCCCAAACACTGTGACTGTTATGTAAGTGACAAAAGATCCTTTAACATCAAAGCACTAGGAGCTTGAAAGGTGCTACCTTTATCCTCAACAGAAGCCTGGGGACCCACTATTCTCTGTGCCTTCCAACCTCCTCATCCGCACTTTCCAGACTCACCTCACCACTCAGAGTGTAGCCCGTTGGCAAAGACATCCCACCTTGAACACCACCTCCCTGTGTCCCCATTCCTGTCAACAGCCCAGCATCCATAACCCCAAGTTTAATCCCACTTACTACATCTTCTTTCAGCATCCCAAAGTCACTCCTGTAAAGGGCCTGGAGAGCAATGGTCATCAACCCTAGGCAGCCTGAAGAGACCCAAAGTGGAAAAGGAGGCTGCAACCATCATCTTCCAATGCCAGGAGCCCTCTCCCAGGGCTCTCACGCTGCCCAGCCTGATAGTGGCCACCTCTTCAGTCTCTCTGCAAAGGCAGGCCCACTCATAGCCATGACAGAACACACTGTGCAACCCCTCCACACAGACCCTAATGCTCCATCAACCCACAACGGGGCACCACGGCCTGCACACACCTTTGGGCATAGTTGCCCATGTGTTTATCTCTCCTGTCCCCCATCAGAATGAGTTCCTCCAGGGAGATATAGCTCTGCTGGGGCTTTCTGCTGAGCACCTCCCAGGGCAGCCTGCAGCCCTTGAAGCTGCTAGGACCACCAGCACCCACCTTTGCCACCCAAGAATTCTGGAACCTCTCAGGTTCCAGCGGGGGTTCTTCCACCTGAAAACCCTTCCCATCCTAACACAGGAAAAGAATATGCTAGAGCCTGCCAGCAGCAGTGGCCTAAGGGGCAGCACACAAATGCAGTCCACTTGTGAGCCCAGTTCAGTCCCTCACGGAGTTCTGAAAAACAGTAACTGCGAGCCATGCCCCAGCTCCTGCCACCAATCTGAGGTTAAGCGCCAGGCATGCAAAAACCGCATCCCATGCTCAGGAGGGAGTGCACACGACCCAGGTGTGCAAGTGCAGGTGTCCCAGTCACAAACTCCCACCACCAATCAGAACCCCAGCTGTTTCCTGCCTGCTCACCAGCATGCCTGTGTGCCCCCTGCAGCCTGAGGGAGAAGAGAAGGCTCCCTTGCACCAACCAGCCAGCCCTGCTTTGGGCTTGAACCTTCCTTGGCTACCAGTCTGTTGACCTCTATCCCCTCTCTCCCCACCCTAACACTGAAGGATTTGGGCCCTTCTCCTGGACTGCACAGCGCTCTACTCAAGGAACACGTACCGGGACGCCCGCGAATTTGCCTCCCCGCAAAGCCTAAAAGCACCGCGAACGCTAGAGCATTCTCAGCTCCGAGGTGACCAGAGGTCCCGGGGGTAGAATAACTTGCCCAAGGCCTCACAGCTAGTGGAGGGCAGACCACTGCACCACCCCTCCCGCAAACGCCATGCAGGAGACTGCCGGGATATGAGTTCACAAGTCCCACCGCAAAAAGAAGCCGACCTACCTTAGGCTGCCGAAGCGCCTATGAAGAGGGTCCACGGATCTGCGGCTGGAGACTGTGGGCCGATCCCCTCCCGAAGCGAGAGTCCAAGTGCCACCTAAAAAGTGCAGAACAATATCGGCCGCCGTGAGGCGAGGCGGGGCGCGGGGGCGACCTCCGAAGACCGCGGGAACCACCCGAACATGACTCCAGGATCTCCCCAGCCTGCGGCGCGGACCGAGAAACTGAGGCTTGCCGTTCGGAATGGCTACTGGGACACAGTCCGGGGACTCCAAGCGCTTCTCTAAGGACAGGAGCTTAGGAAGGGATGGAGGGGCGGGGCCCCAGCCGGCCGCTCGGGTTCCCGCCGCCCCACTGACCCGCGGGGCCGAAGGTGGCTACATGCGTTCGCTCTGGCACTGCGTTCAGAGCCCGCACACGTAGCGCAGCCACGCCCCCTGCGTGCGCGCAGTCGCCCCATACGACCCACGCTCGCTTTCCGGAGGTCCGCGCCTGCGCCCTGAGCCTTGGGGCGCAGAGCTGCGCAGGCGCTCCCGGGCTCTGCCAGCGCGGCAGTGCGGCGCGGGGGGTCATGGGAGGACGTTCAACCTGGCTACGCGAAGTCCCTGGAGCTGGTCGGGCCGGGTTATGGCGCGTGGGGCGGCCAGGGTTGGCGGTGTCCGGCAGGGAGGCGTGAAACGCGGTGGGGCTGAGGAACGAATAGCTGGAGGGAGGGGCCGGACACCCACCCGGCTCCCCCAGAGACGTTTGAGACGTTGCCACTGCCCTCCATCAGCTGGGCCCTGGGGCGCTACGGAAAGTCAGAAGGGATGCTGGGAACAGAGGGCATCAGGGAGGGTTTGGGCATAGAGGGGCAGCAGCGCTTCTATGTAAAGTGTTTTTCACCACCCAGTGCCTGGTTCTACATAACCTTCGGTCCAGGAGTAAAAGGGCAGGGCAGGGCTGGCAGCGAGGAATCCTAACCGGGGTGCCTAGGGGCTGGCAAGCTGGGGCCTGTGGGTTTTCTAGTGGGTGGGTTTGTGCTACCTACCCTGGTCGAGGCTGGACCGAGAAAGGACAATGAAGGCAGGCTGCCAAGGCCAAGTTTGCTGCCCAGGAGTGGCAAGCCCAGTCAGCGCCCAGAGACTGCAAAAGCAAGTGGAGCATGAGGTTGGGTGCTTCTCGCGTGCACCGCTCCATGTCTCCTCTTCCTGTGCTTAAGGTGAAGAGATGGGAGAGGGTGCAGGTCCCCCAGCCCAAAGACCAAATGCCCTGTGGGCCAAGGACCTGGATGCCAGCCAGAAGTTATTAGAGCCATCAGCGGAGTGGAATTCACTGGAAAAAGATGTTTCTCCAGGCGAGCACACACATAAGAGACCAGCTCCCTCTCTGCCCTGGTCTAGTGACTCCTTTCATGAAACTATCTCTGAAATGTTATCTGCATTTACACCCAAACTCACTCTCTTTGATCTTTGAAACGCGAATCAAAGATCACATTGTACCTTTACTTGGGTCTGTGGGGCTTTCAGCCACGTTGGCCAAAAATAATAAAAGTGGCACCCAGCCAGGAAGCGCCTCCTTGAAGTGTGAATGAAACTTGTATTTTTCGGTTGTATCTTTCCTAATTGACCTGATAATTTAAACTTCCTGCCTCAAAGGAGAGGGGGAGTTCCCGACAATTTGGCTTACCTCAGGCACTAGGCAGCTCAATCCAACTCAAGGCCGGTCAGCAGAGAGCAGGCAGCAGGCTCCTGTAAAAAAACTAATCCAACCCAAGCTATCAGAAATCACCTTTTTTTTTTTAGATTTTATTTGTTTATTTGACAGAGAGAGACACAGCAAGAGAGAAAACAAGTAGGGGCAGTGGGAGAGGGAGAAGCAGGCTCCCTGCCAAGTAGGGAGCCCAATGCAGGGCCCAGGACCCTGGGATCATGACCTTAGCTGAAGGCAGATACTTAACGACTGAGCCATTCAGGTGCCACAGAAATCACCGTTTTTGATTCAGATTGCTTTCATTCAGGCCAGCTTCTATGTATAAATATTTTTTAATTGCAGTAAAATATACATAACAAAATTTACTTAAAAAAAAAGATTTTATTTATTTATTTGAGAGCAAAAGAGAATGAGAGAGAAAAAGCATGAGAGGGGGATGGGTCAGAGGGAGAGGCAGGCTCCCTGCTGAGCAAGGAGCCCAATGCCAGACTTGATCCTGGGACTTTAGGATCATGACCTGAGCCAAAGGCAGTTGCCCAACCAACTGAGCCACCCAGGTGCCCCAAAATTTACCCTTTTAAAACCGTTTCTAGGGGCGCCTGGGTGGCTCAGTGGGTTAAAGCCTCTGCCTTCAGCTCAGGTCATGATCCCAGGGTCCTGGGATCGAGCCCCACATCAGGCTCTCTGCTCGGCAGGGAGCCTGCTTCCCCCCCGCTCTATCTCTGCCTGCCTCTCTGCCTACTTGTGATCTCTCTCTGTCAAATAAATAAATAAAATCTTTATTTAAAAAAACATTTCTAGGTGTACAATTCAGTGGCATTAAGCATACTCACACTGTTGGGCAACCTTCACCACCACCCATCTCCAAAACTTTTTCATCATCCCAGACAGAAACTGTACCCATTCTAATTCCTGGCTGCAACCTCTGTCCCAACCTCAGGTAACCTCTATTCCACTTTTTTGGTTAATTTACTTATTCTAGGTACCTCATATCTAAGTGGAATCATACATTATTTGTCCTTTCACTTACAATAATATTTAAGAGGTTTACAGTGTAGCACCTATCAGAATTTTTGTTCCTTTATGAGGCTGAATAATATTCAATAATACGTACATACCACATTTTGTTTATGCATTCAACTGTTGATGGCACTTGGTTTGCTTCCATCTTTAGGCTATCGTGACTAATACTGCTATCAACATGGGTGTACAATTATTTATGCGAGTCCTGCTTTCATTTCTTTTAGGTATATATCTAGGAGTGGAATGGCCGAATCACGTGGTAATCCTATGTTTAACCTTTTGAGAAACTGCCAGACTTTTCCATAGCAGTTGCATCATCTAATATTCCCACCAGCAATGCACAAAGGTTCTAATTTCTCCACATCCCCACACTTACTCTTTTCTGGGTTGGTTGATTGGTTTGTGTTTGTGTTATTATTTTTTTCTTTTTTTTATAATAGCCATCCTAGTGGGTGTGAACTGGTATTGCATGGTTTTAATTTTAGCAATGAGAGAAATTCAACATCTTTTCATGTGTTTATTGGTCGGTCATTTGTATATCTTCTTTGGCAAAGTTTCTGTTAAAGTCCTTTGGCCATTTTAAATTGGGCTTTTTTTGTTGTTTTGTTATTGTTGCGTTGTAAGTGTTCTTTGTAGATTTTAGTTATTAATCCCTCATCAGATATAAAATTTGTGAATATTTACTCTCATTCTGTGGTTTATCTTTTCAGTCTCTTGATGGTTTCCTTTAAGGTACAAAGCTTTTACATTTTGATAAAGTCAAATTATCCTTTGTTTTCTTTTGTTATTTTGGTGTCATATCCCAATCATTGCCAAATCCAATGCTGTGGAAATTTTCCCCTGTTTTTTTTTCCCAAGAGTTTTATAGTTCTAACCCTTATGTTCAGGTCTTTGATCCATTTGTGTTATTTTTTATGTATCCATTTGTGTATTTTTTATGTGGTTTTTTTGTTCTTTGTTTGTTTGTTTGTTTTGCATGTGGTTATCTAGTTTTCCCAGTATCACCTGTTGAAAAGACTGTCCTTTCCCCATCAAATAGTCTTGGCACCCTGGTCAATAATCAACTGACAATATAAACTTTGGTTTATTCTGAGATTTCTATTTTATTCCATTGGTGTCTATGGCTGTCACTATGCCATACAGTCTTAATTATTGTAGCTTTATGATAAGTTTTGAAATGAAGGGCACCTGGGTGGCTCAGTGGGTTAAAGCCTCTACCTTCGGCTCAAGTCATGATATCAGGTTCCTGGGATAGAGCCCCACATCAGGACCCTGCATCCGGCTCTCTGCTCAGCAGGGAGCCTGCTTCCTCCTTCTCTCGCTGCCTGCCTCTCTGCCTACTTGTGATCATTGTCTGTCAAATAAATAAATAAAATATTTTAAAAAAATAAGTTTTGAAATCAGGAAGTTTGAATCTAATTTCACTCCTTTTTTCCAAAATTATTTTGGTTATTGGGGGTCTTTGAGATTCCATGTGAATTTTAGGATGGGTTTCTCTATTTCTGAAAAAAAGAAAAAGAAAAAGAAAAAGAAATGCTGTTGGGGTTTTGATAGGGATTGCCTTTAGTCTGCATATCATTTGGTATAGTATGGATTTTTCAATAATATTAAGTCTTCTAGTCCATGAATATGGGATGTCTTTCCATTTAAGTCTTCTATAATTTCTTTCAGTGATGTTTTGTAGTTTGTAGTGTGCAAGTCTTTTGCTTCTTTGGTTAAATTTATTACCATATATCTTACTCTGTTTGATGTTATTATAAGTAGGATTATGTTCTCAATTTCCTTTTCAGATTGCTCATGGTTGGTGTATAGAAATGCAGCTTTTGGGGCGCCTGGGTGGCTCAGTGGGTTAAAGCCGCTGCCTTCGGCTCGGGTCATGATCCCAGGGTCCTGGGATCGAGCCCCACGTCGGGCTCTCTGCTCTGCGGACAGCCTGCTTCCTCTTCTCTCTCTCTGCCTCTCTGCCTACTTGTGATCTCTGTCTATCAAATAAATAAATAAAATCTTAAAAAAAAAAAAAAGAAATGCAGCTTTTGGGGCACCTGGGTGGCTCAGTGGGTTAAAGCCTCTGCCTTCGGCTCAGGTCATGATCCCAGGGTTCTGGGATCGAGCCCCACATCGGGCTCTCTGCTCCACAGGGAGACTGCTTTCTCCTCTCTCTCTCTCTGCCTGCCTCTCTGCCTACTCTGCCTGTCCAGTAAATAAATTAAATCTCTGGACTGTCTGTCCAGAGACAGACTCTGTCTGTCAAATAAATAAATTTTTAAAAAAATCTTAAAAATAAATAAAATATTAAAAAAAAGAAATGCAGCTTTTTTTGCATGTGTATCCTACAACTTTGTAGAATGTATTTATTAGCTCTAGCAGGGCGCCTGGGTGGCTCAGTGGGTTAAGCCTCTGCCTTCAGCTCAGGTCATGATCTCAGGGTCCTGGGATCGAGGCCCACATCGAGCTCTCCACTTGGCAGGGAGCCTGCTTCTCCCTCTCTCTCTCTGCCTACTTGTGATCTCTCTCTGTCAAATAAATCAATAAAAATCTTTTTTTAAAAAGTCTGTTTACTAGCTCTAGCAGTGTTTTTGTGGAATCTTTAGAGTTTTCTACATAGAATTTCATGTCACTTGTGAACAGAGATAATTTTACTTCTTCTTCTTTTACAGTTTGAATTTGTTTATTTGTCTTTCCTGTCTTATTGCTCTGGCTAGGACTTCAAGCACTAAGTTGAATAGAAGTGGCAAGAGCAGACATCCTTACCTTGTTCCTGATCTTAGAGGCAAAGATTTCAGTTTTCACCATTGACCTTCATCAGGGGCTCTTCCCAGAGCCCATTGGTGGATGCCTGAGCCCAGATCCAGAAATACCAGGGTCTCTCTGTTCAACCAGCACCTTTCTCATTCTACCAAAAATTTCCCTAAAAAATATAGAGCTGAATCCTTTGGTGCCTTTCTCAAAGGTCCCACTTTGCAGAAAGAGTCTATTTTCTCTTCTTCTGGTAGGGCTGTGCCCTAAGTGATTAGCATAGATGCCTCAGAGACCCTTCTAATTTAGCCAGGTGGCTGGGCACCTGAGCCTGGCACCCCTAGGGTTCCTTGTGCTTCAGCTTTGTTATGGACTGAAAGTTTGTATCTCCCTAAAATTCATACGTTGAAATCCTAACCCCTAATGTGATCATATTAGGAGGTGTGGCTCTTGGAGCTCTCATGAATGAAATTAGTGCCCTTATAAAGGAGATCTCACACAGCTCCCTCTTTCCTTCTGCCATGTGAAGACCCCCGGAGAAGTTGGCTGTCTATAAACCAGAAAGTAGGTTCTTACCAGACATCAGATCTGCTGGTGCCTTGATCTTGGACTTCCCAGCATCTGGAACTGAGAGGAGTAAACTTCTGTTGTTTATAAGTCGCTTAGTCTATGGTATTCTGTTATAGCAATCTTAAGTAAGACAATCTTTTAGAAACCATTGTTGTCTTTGTCAGTTTCTTTACATTCTTTCTTTTTCTTTTGAAATTGGGACAAGATTTACTTCAATAATGTACACAAATCTTAAAAGCACAGTTCCATAAATGTTGTGCAGTAAGCTACCACCACAGACAATTAAGCTATAGAATGTTCTGTTACCCAGAAAAGGTTTCCATTCCTCACAGGCCTTGTTCTGATTTCTGCTGCATAGCTTTATTTTGCCTGTTCTGGAACTTCTTAACCATGGAATCCCAAAGCGTGGACTCTGTGTTTGACCCAGTATTTGTAAGATTCATCTGTGTTTATGGTTCCAAGTGTCTCATTTGTTATTGCTGTGTGGCACTTGCTGCATATGACTACACAATTCATTCATCCAGTCTCCTGTTAGTGGACATTCAGGTGATTTTTAATTTGGAGCCATCAAGAACAAAGCTATGAGCATTCTTGAAAAAGTTCTTTTTGTGGACTTAGGGTTTAATTTCTTTAGGGGCAATATCTATAGTGGACTTGCTGCGTCATGGGGTGGGTGCATATATTTAACTTTATAAGAAGCTGTCAGGCGTTTTCCAAAGTATCTAGAACTTTTATACTTCCTCCAGCATGGCATGAGAACTCCAATAGCTCCACCTCCTCACCAACATGTGGTATTGTTGGACTTCTTACTTGTAATCATTCTGGCAGGAATGGGGTGGTATTTCTTTGTGGTTTCGATTTCCCTGACAACTGATGATGTCCATGCTTTAATGTGGTTGTTTGTCATCTTTTATCAATTTACAAGAGTTTTTTCATCCATTCTTCATTTAAAAATGTTTGTCAGATATATGTATTGTATATATTGTCTCTTAGTCTATCACTTGCCGATTCATTTTCTTTTGAAGACTAGAAGTTTCCCATCTTGGTGGCTAGTGGTTTTTGGACCCTAAAAAAAACCTCACTACCCTAACATCATGAAGTTTTTTACTATGTGTACTTCTGGAAGTTCTATTGTTTTAGCTCTTACATGCATGTCTATGGTATATTTTGAATCGATTTTTGTGCATGATAGGAGTTACGAGTTGAAGTTCATTTTTATCCATATGGACATGCCAATTTCTAGCACCATTTGTTGAAATAAAAATGGTCCTCTTCTCAATTGCATTACCTTGGCAATTTTGTTAAAATCCAGTTACCATATTTGTGTGGTTCTAATTCTGGACCCTCTACCCTGTCACACTGATCTTTGTCCTTAGGCAAAAAACATACTCTATTACTTACTGTAGCTTTAGAATAAGACTTGAAATCAGATAGTTATATCCTCCAACTTTGTGTTCCTTTTCAAAATTGTTTTAGCTACTCTAATTTTTTTACACTGCCATATAAGTTTTAGAACCAACTTGCCAATTTCTGTGAGAAGTCAGCTTGTCAATTTCTAATGAGATTTTGATTAGGATTGTGTTGAATCTATAAGTAAATTTGGAGATAGGGAACTTATCGATATCATGTTTCCAATTCACGAACAGATTATACCTCTTTGTTTACTTAGGTCTTCAATAGTTTCTTTCAGGAATTGTTACAGTTTCCAGTGCACAGATTTGCATTTGTTTTGTTAAATTTATCCCTAAGCACTTTATGGTTTTTGATGTGATTATAAATAGTACTTTTACATTTTTTCAGTTTGCAGTTTTTCGTTGCTAGTATGTAAAACTAGAATTGACATGTTATCTTGAGGTTTTGCTAAATTCACTTACTAGTTCTAGCAATTATTTTATAGTTTCATTAGGATTTTCTAAGGATATGACCCTGTTATCTACAAATAAAAACAAATGTGCTTCTTTCTTATGTATATATGATACTTATATATTTATATCTAGATATAATATGTGTACGCATACATACATATTTGTACATATAACTACATGATTTTTTTTCCTTTGTTGCTGTGGCCAGGACTTTCAGTAATAAAGTTCAGTAAAAGTGGTAGAAGTAGGCACCCTTGACCTACTCCTAATCTTAGAAGGAAAATGTTTGATCTTTTACTATGAAGTCTGGTGTCAGCTGCAGATGTTTTTCATAGACACCTTTTTATCCGGTTGAAGGTGTTTCTTTTCAGTCCTAATTTTCAGCGTTTTGCTTTTTCATAAATGGGTGTTGACTTTGGTCAAATGCTGTTATACCACCTATTGTTATGATCACAATATTTATTTTTCTTTTTCATTCTGTTAGTGTGAATTTTACTGATTGCGTGTTGAATGCAAAATCATTTTGCATTCCTGGGATTGAGCTCACTTGGCCATAATTAGTTCTTTGTATATGTTGCTAGGTTCAACTTGCTCATATTTTGTGGAGGACCTTTGCGTCTATGTTCTTGAAGGATACCGGTTTATTACTTTCTTTTCCTAGAATGTCATTGTCAGAGTAACGCTGGCCTCATAAAATGACAGGAAGAGATTCCCTCCTCTGTTTTCTGAAATAAATGGTACAATACTGGCATTATTTCTTCCTTAAGTGTTTGATAAAATTCATCAGTGAAACTGTCTGGACCTGGAGTTTTTTTTTTTTTTATAAGATTTTATTTATTTATTTGACAGAGAGAGAGGAAGCAAGCACAGGCAGAGGCAGAGGGAGAAGCAGGATCCCCGCCAAGCAGGGAGCCCGATGTGGGGCTAGATCCCAGGACGCTGGGATCATGACCTGAGCCGAAGGCAGGCGCTTAACCAACTGAGCCACCCAGGCATCCCCTGGAGTTTTCTTAATGGAATAGTTTTTAATGAAGAATTTAATTCTTTTGATAAACATGGAGCTTTTTATATTTTCTACTTCTTCTTGTGTAAGTTAAGGAATCTGTCCATTTCTAAATTGTCAAATTTATTGAATTAACTTTATTCATAATAGTGCCTTATTATCTTATTTATTTATTTATTTTTTAAAGATTTTATTTATTTATTTGACAGACAAATCACAAGTAGGCAGAGAGGCAGGCAGAGAGAGAGGGGGAAGCAGGGCTCCCCGCTGAGCAGAGAGCCCGATGCAGGGCTCCATCCCAGGACCCTGAGATCACGACCTGAGCTGAAGGCAGAGGCTTTAACCCACTGAGCCACCCAGGTGCCCCGATCTTGCTCTTTTAAATCAAATATGTTAATCTCTGCCTTTTACTTGGACAGTTTAATCCATGTATTTATGTAATTATTGGTATTCATTAGGTTTGATGAGGTTTAAGCCTACCATTTTCCTATTTGTTCTCTATTTTTCCCATCTTTTCTTTCTTTACTTCTTTTTTTTCTGTTCCTCCTTTTCTCCCTTCTTTTGGGCTTATTGAGGTTTTTTTAGTATTTCATTTTAACCACTCTATTGGCTTTTTAGTTGTACCTCTTTTTTTTTTTTTTTTAAGATTTCATTTATTTATTTGACAGAGAGAGACACAGCGAGAGAGGGAACACAAGCAGGGGGAATGGGAGAGGGAGAAGCAGGCTTCTTGCCGAGAAGGGAACCCAACTCAGGCTCCATCCAACGACCCTGGGATAATGATCTGAGCTGAAGGCAGATGCTTAATGACTGAGCCACCCAGGCGCCCCTAGTTGTACCTCTTTGTATTGTATTCAGTGGTTGTTTTAGGAGTTTACAATATGCATTTTTAATTTACTATAATCTACTTAGAGTAGATATTGTATCACTTCACTTCCCATTAAGTATAAGAACCTTGCAACTGTATAAACTGATTTGCAACCATCTTTTTGCTGTTGTTACATTTTTCATTCATATGAACCCAGTCATACATGGTTACGATCCTTGTTTTAAGTAATCAGTCTCTTTTAAAGAAACTAAGAGAAGGAAGAAAATAGCATTTTATTTTTTATTTTTTTTAAAGATTCTATTTATTTATTTGACAGAGATCACAGGTAGGCAGAGAGGCAGGTAGAGAGAGAGGAGAGGAAGCAGACTCCCTTCTGAGCAGAGAGCCTGATGTGGGGCTCGATCCCACGACCCTGGGATCACGACCTGAGCTGAAGGCAGAGGCTTTAACCCACTGAGCCACCCAGACACCCCTTATTTTGTTAAATTTAAAACCAATTGGCCAACATATAATACATCATTAGTTTCATATATAGTGCTCAATAATTCATCAGTTGCTTATAACATCCAGTGCTCATGACATCACGTGCCCTCTTTAATGCCCATCACCCAGGTGCCCTATCTCCCTACCCACCACCCCTCCTGCAACCCTTAGCTTGTTTCCCAGAGTCAAGAGTCTCTCATGGTTTGTCTCCCCCTCTGACCTCCTCCTCTTCAGTTTTCCCTCCTTTCCCCTATGGTCTTCTGTGCTATTCCTTATGTTCCACATATGAGTGAAACCATATGATAATTGTCTTCCTCTGCTTGACTTATTCCACTCAGCATAATCCCCTCCAGTTCCGTCCACATCAATCCAAATGATGGATATTCATCCTTTCTGATGGCTGAGTAATACTCCATTGTAAATATGGACCATATCTTCTTTTTT
>RCUC01131574.1:0-26092 GCA_003697995.1 Taxidea taxus jeffersonii
CTTCCCTCAGTGCCCCAGGGAACATATCCCCCACCTCCCTGTTTACACCTCACAACCTAACCTTCATTCTTAGGGCCATTCATGGCCACTCAAGGTCCCTGAAGCTCTGCTAAAGGCAGACAGAGTAAGAAAACAAAGCACATCTCAGGCAAGGAACTGGCTGACAAAGACAAGGGGAAATGGCCCTTCCACTGAGAAATGAGTAGAACACAGAAGGCAGAAATATTTAGGTATAATAATGATAATATAGTAATGTTTGCATTTGCCCAACACCTGTTCTGGCCAAGCACTAACGTCCCATGTCATCTAACCCTTCCCACGGACCTGAGCCCCGTTGCTGATGAGCGGAACCAACCTCAGAGTGACCACAGGGATTTTCCTAGGTCACCCAGCTCATAAATTCAGAGCTGGACCATGAACCCGGTCTGACTTGTAGAGGACTCCTGCTGCTAGAAAGCCTGCTGGGCTAGAGAGGGAGTGTGGGCATTGCATTACCACCAGAAAATGTCCCTCACTAGACCCCTGTGGTCAGCTGAGCACAGGAGGGCCCCCACAGATCTCTGCAGGTCACAGCCCTTAGGAAGAGAGACGGCAGCCAAGGGGAGAGGTAGGGTTTCCATCTGGGAAGGTCTTGAACACCAACCACATTTAAGAGTCTGTGAAAGTGAACTTTCAGAGTGTCAGAGTGACAGAGCAGGAGGAGTCCAAGACCTTTACTCCCTACCCATCTGCAGGTGACACTCCCTGCAAAGTTCTCTGCCATGCAGTGTCCACGTGCTGGCCAGACAGGGACAGAGACCCAGCAAGACCCTTTCCGTGTGGCCAGGAGTCTCTCCAACCTTGGCTATTCCCATCAAGCCAGTGACTCCACACCATGCTGTCCAACCACAAGCCCTCCACGTGGAGGGTGTTCAGCTCAAGGTCACAGCTCAAACTTCCCAGACACTGGGCAGAAATATCCCCCCATACCAGGACACAACGTGACTGGCGAAAGAGACGAAGGCCAGAGGGTCCATGACAACTTCTTGTGCATTCTATGGAGAGGTGGAAAAACCCTAGGTTCTTTAGAATTTTACTCTTCCCCCACAGTAACTATCTGATCTTGGGCCATTTACCTACCTTCCCCACACTCTTCTTTCCACATCTAGAGATTTTGGACTATATTGCGTTTTTATAGGGCTCTTGTAAAGATTAAAAGAGCTCATGGAGCGAAAGGAGTCCAGCACAGTGCATGACACACAGTAGGTGCTCAAGTGAAGCTAACTTAAATTCTTCCAAAGCCTACTCCAACTGGTGAGCGCAGTTTGTTTGGGTTGGTTTGTTTACAGTGAATGAATTTTTAAATAAATTTCAATTTTAGATTTTTAAATTTACATTTATTCAGAGATAAGATATTTGCTAATATCTTAACGTCACCATGGGTCATTTGTCATGATGAGCCAATATTGATACATTATTATTAGCTAGAGTCCACACTTGATTCCGATGTTCTCACTTTTTCCCTAATGTCCTGATTCTGTTCCAGAATCCCATCCACTACCACATCATGTTTTAACCCTGATGTCTCCGTAGGCTCTTCTGGGATGCAACAGATTGTCAGAATTTCTTTATTTTTGAAGATACTGTGTTAAGCAATACGGAATGGGGATTTGTTGATGTTGACCTTGACTCCCTGACCTGAGGTAGGGTTTGTCAGGTGTCTCCACTGTCAAGCTGTGCTTTCTTGTTTGCTTTGCCACACTGTCCTCTTCGGAAGAAAGTTACTATGTGCAGCCACACTGAAGGAATAGGAAGTTATGCTTCCCCTCCTTGAGGACCGAGTTTCCATGTAAATTGTTTTGAATTCTGCATTGGCCATCAGAAATTCTCTCAGTTGGATCCCATATCCCTCTGGCCCAGTCCTATCATTATGGGTTTGGTTTTTCTGGTTCAGCTTTTGTTTTTGTTTTCAGCTCTTTCTTGCTCTCTGGCACTGAGATGGCTCTGGGCTCATCATCCCTATTCCATGCGCCAGTCCTTGAGTCCTAGAACTGGACACTTCTCCAAGACCTGGTTCCTTTTATTGGAGAATGATATTAGAAATCAAGATCTGGACACTAGATCTGGACTCTGAACAAATATAACAGGGGCGTGTCTCCGCCCTCTCAGCTAGCAGAGCCAGGAGATGTGTATGTGGACTACTAACCCATGCACACGCATATTGCATTGAAGCCATCTACATGCACATGTAACTATGCATCTATACATATATGTATATGTATATGTATCTATATTAATCTGCACATGAGTTCATTCCAATGTCTTCAACCCTAACCCTATGACTTTTTCTAGCCCCCTTCCCTTATCCGTAATGCATTCCAACTGTGGGAAAACCTGACTCCTGCTACCTGCTATCTATCTGGTTCATCGTTCAGTTCCAGTATTTACATGTGTAGTGGTTTCAGAATCGCTAACCCGTGCCTCTGCAGGACACAGTGCTATCAGAGTGCAACGCATATGGACGCTTCCGTGACCAGCGGTCTTACAATTCTACTAATTCCCAAAGTTGCTTAGGTCAACACCTTATTCCCCCAACCCTTTCTTCTTCTTCTTCTTTTTCCCCCCCCAAGATTTTATTTTTGTTTGACAGAGAGAGCACAGAAGGAGAGGGAGGGGGAGAAGAAGACTCCCTGCTGAGCAGAGAGCCCGATGTGGAATGCGACCCCAGGACCCTGAGATCATGACCTGAGTCAAAGGCAGACGCTTAACCAACGGAGCCACCCAGGCACCCTCCCCCAAACCCTTTCAATGGGATCATCTCATACATCTATAATAGTTGGTTGTAATATTTGTAAATATATTTGTAATATTCTTGTGTCGTCCATCTTGGGGGTCCCCCAAACTCCTAAGGTTCTGTGGTTTTGACAAATGCATAATATCTTGTGCTCACCATCACAGTAGCAAACAAAATAGTCTCACTGACCTAAAAAACCAATGCGGCCCTCTATTTGACCTTCTTCCCCCACCTCCCCCCACCTTGGACCCCTGACAATCACTGATCTTTTTCCTGGGTCTACAGCTTTGCCTTCTCCAGAATGTCCTATAGCTAGAATCAGTAGTACGCAGCCTTTTCCGACTGGCTTCTACATGTAACAATACATTTGAGATTCATCCGTGGCTTGATAGCCCATTTCTTTTGACCGCTGAATAATATTCCCTTGTCTTGATGGACCACAGCGTGTTTATCCATTTCTCTATTGAAGGACATCTTGATGGCTTCCAGAGAACAAAGCTGTCATAAACAGGACTGTAGACTTCTGTGTAGATGTGCTCTCAGGTCGGTTGGGTAAATACCCAGGGGTTCACAGAGGCATTGTATGCCGAAGGCACATTTCATTGTGTAAGAAACCACCCCTCTTCTACAGGGGCTGTAGCATTTTGCATTCCCGGCAGCAAAGAATGAGAGTTCCTCTTGCTGTCCCTCCACCCAGCTGCTGGTAATGTCAGGTTTGTAGATTTTAGTTCATCTAAGTAGCGTGGTATCTCATCGCTACTATCATTTGTGATTCCTTAATAATAAATGATGTGGAGCATCTGTTTTGATGCTCGTTTGCCATTTGTATATCTTTTCGGTGAAATTCGTTCAAATCTTTTGCTCATGTTTAAAAAGGGCGATTTATGTTTTCTGATTATTGAATTTTCAGAGTTTTTTTGTATTATATATATTTATACATAAAGGCTTTATATATAGAAATATAGAAATATATATCTATAAAATAAATATATAAATAATATGTAAATATATATAAGCCTTCATATATATATATATTTCATGTGTCTTTGGCATATGTTCTGGGCCAGCTCGATCCATGTCGCGCCTGCCCCCCCCACCTGCATCATCCTGAGCTCAGAACACATGAAACGTTCCATCATCCCAACCGCACACGAGAGCTCAAAGCAATAGGAAAACTGTGACAGAAGACACTTTGCTGCCTCTCTAGGAGCCCTGACTGGGTCTGAAGGAGCTCAGCCAGGCTGAGCCCACCCGGCTCTTGATGTCCTTGGGTCCCCCAGCGAACTCAGCATGCGCCTCGTAAGATCCTGTGCTTGGGGGATCTCCCCTTCCCCCGCTCCAGAGCTGACTCAGCAACAATTTCAGAGCAACACATCCAAAGACTACTGTCTTAAGCTGCAACGATCCTTGAAGAGCATTTGGTTGATTTTATAGATGAATAAATGAGATTCAGATTGTGGGCATCACTAAGCGTTCCACCAGGAAAGGGTAAACAGAGTTTGATGTATTGAGGATTAAACACAGTTAAACTCCTTAATTCCTTGCTGCTCAGAATGCAACAGTATCATCATTACAAGGGCTCCCATTAGAAACGCAGCAGCTCAGAACCTACGTTCTTAACAGAATCTTCCCAGCTGATGTAAACATTCGTTACAGTTTAGGAACCCTGTCTTCATCCAGTATTTTATCAGATCACGACTGAGCAGCTGTTACATGGTAGGTACTGTGCAAAGTGCTGAGGATTCATCACAAAACAGAGAGCGCCGAGCAGGTGCTCAACTCCTTGAGCTAACGCAAGGAGTTAGTCTCGAGTGGACACTCACATCATCGAATCACAGCACAAAGAACAGCAGTTGTGACTTACGCCAAAAAGAAAGGCTGCATTTGAGGATCGGAGCTGGGGTAAAGACGACACAGAAGATACCTCTGTGTGCATGGCAGATCACAAGGAAGAGGACAGAGCCGACAAGGACCCCCAAACTTTTTCCATCCAGGCATCCTACAGACCATTTCACGGGCTTGACGTCTTACAAAATGCCACCCAGGAAGTCATAGGACCAACCCAAGACCCAACAGGGTGCGCCAGCAAGCAGCTTGGTGCTGCTCCCCTGCTTCCCGCAGCCTAAGCCCCTTGCCACCACCCCCGTGCCAGACTGTGCTGGTCATCAGGAGTCCCCCAGGATGACACAGAGGACCGAGGCTCTGGGCATCAGGTTGGCTGCCAGCCAGGCTGGACACACATGCAAGTTATTTTCATGGGGCAGCAAATTCTGGAAAATATGTGGTTTAGAAGCAACATAATTATGATCCTCTAAAATTAGGCTCATAGTCTAAACAACCCCAAGTCTTCCTTTTGCAAAAAAACAAACAATCGCAGGCAGGAAGCCTGCAGCTTTGCATGTCACGTTGGCCCACGGGCCTGCTAGTCTCCCTGCTGAGCTAAAAAGGCAAACAGCATGCAAAAATGTAAATATTATATTATTTTTCAAATACCACGTCTTCCATTCTCACCCCAGCTGGCTCTGTATGTCCACCCCGGCGCCCTCCGGACACCCCGCCCCTCCACGCTCTGGCTGCGAAATACATGGATTTTTTTTTTTTCAGGAGCCATTATCTAAACTGCTGATGTAATAGGGCCCTGGTAGATGAAATTCACTTAATAACTCAAGCTTCGTTATTTATCGTGAACCTGTGTGCATTCTCCTTGATTCCATTTTCCAGCGAAATATAAGTGCAGCTTTCATCGTGAGCGCCTGAATTTATGGCAAACAGACCGAGTGACATTAAGAAAGCCACACAATCCCTTCATTCAGTCTTTAATAAGGAAGCCAAGGAAAAATTATCCTAGCTGGTTTGCGGGTGACAGCCCAAGAACTTTCTGGAGTCAGAAAGTTAGCACCGCGCCTCCTGTCAGCCCATTAAAAAGCAAAGCTGGCATGGCATGATATTAGAACCATGTGTGAGAAGGAATTTCTCCTCTGGTAAGACATTCCAAATACTGTCTCCGAGCCAAAGACTTTGGTGTTAGACTAATTTAAGCAGCATGTTGAAATCAGCGCTCAGGACTTTGATCATAAGGAGATCGTTTGTTACAAATTGAACTAACCCAGTCTCTGTTTCTGGCGGATCAGAACTCTGGATTTGTTGAATTAAATGCCTCATTTAGTACCGTTTGCACATGAAAAGGAATGCTGCACTCAGGAATCTGATAGTGAATTTTTCACCTAACCAACAGGTCTACTCTTTTATTACTTTTAAACCTAATCCATGCTCGGTCCACACTGTTCCTAAATAACCCTAGGGCCATTCAGAGTGAAGTTTTAAATCAACTCTCATGTTATTGGGGGTTGCGGGGGCGCTGAGGGGCGGTGGTGGTGCAGAGGGGTTTTGCTGAACCATCCTTGAATTATCAAACCATGTAATAAAGAACATATTGGAGCCTGGGACCAAAATAAACGGGAAAAAAGGAAAAAAAAAAAAACAAGAAAGGAAAATAAATGAGCCCCCAGTTGTTATTTACTATCTAAATAACCCAGTGTCCTTTCATGACAAATGCGAGCTGAAATAGCAAAATGATTCTGCAGACCTACGATTTCTGTGCCGTTGTCTGTCTGGTTCGGCAGAAACGAGAAGGGAGGGGCTAAAGGGCACCAAATAGACCATTTCCACATATGGCTACACTTTCTTTTCATTTTTGAAGTTATAATATCTTTAACTGTAGATAATGATATTATAAACTGTCATTTAGTGCATTTTAAGTATATTACATACATGAAACAAAGGTCTAGAAGGAGCCACAGCTGAAGGCTTAACAAAAACATCGTGCCTCCCATCCACCGAGCAAGAGGCAGGGACGGGGTTTGCTAAGAACGTGGTCGCGCAGATCGTCACGAACACAGCCTGCGATCGGACTCCCGGGCGCGTAAATCGTGATTCCGGCCCAGGCTGGGCAATGATGATTTAATAGTAATTAACTGTTAATGATTAACACCCAGGGGTCAACAAGCTACTCTGCAGTCCGGTTTTCCTTTTACATTATTTGGTTCATCTACAACTTGGTTTCCCATAATTTACCTCCTGTTGGTGGGAAGCGGCGGGGAGGGCAATAGAGAACCATCTCCGGTTCAGCTATTAAAAAGGGGACCTGCCCTGTCCTCAACTAGAGAAAAGAAGAAGAAAAAGAAGAAGAAGGAGGAGGAGGAGGAGGAGAAAGAGAAGGAGGAGGAGGAGGAAGAGAAGGAGAAGGAGGAGGAGGAGGAGAAGAAGGAGGAGGAGGAGGAGAAGGAAGAGGAGGAGGAGAAGGAAGAAAAGGAGAAGAAGAAGAAACAGCACCTGTATTTAAGGAAGATGGTTCTTTCCTAAGCCCTGTGTGTGGTTAATTTCTAAATACTCACTTACAGGCTTAAAAATCCTCTTGAATGAGGACTGCCTTCCTTTAAAAGGAAAGTAATTAGTCAATTAATTTTTTTAAGGTCACTGCTATTCTGTGCCAATAAAATCAACAGATGATTCCTTAGTTTTACTGACATGAAGATGAGGTTGATTTCCAACCCCCCACCCCCACCATCCCGCCTTGGAAACAGAAACTGGTTACGAAACAGATAACGATAATAAATGTTTTATTGGTGAAAAAGGAAAGATCAAATCTTTAATGAAATCAGGATGGGCTTGGAGATGAACTCCATCTGAACTCCCCACAATTCATGGAACTTCAATTAAAACAATTTCAGAAGGGTGGCTGACAGTAAGGCCCTTGGAAGTATAATTAAAATTGAGCAACATTTTAGCACCAGGTTTTCCAGCCAGATCCTAAAAAAATGTGTGTTAGCCCAGGGGAGGAGAGCTAAGGAGGGGTGAGGGGGTCCATGAGGAGGGGCAAGGGTTCTAGGCATCACAGGTAAGAAATCCCATAGACGCCCAAATCCTAGGCATCAGCTAACGACGTGTGATGTTCAGCCCACTGTTTTCACCTCTGTCCTTGTGGTTGGTGAAAACTGGCTTCTTGGGCTGGAGACTGGTGTTTTCCACCTGTGAACAGCTTTTGCTCAAGTCACACACAAGGGCTCCAGTTAGACCGTGAAGGCCACGCCATGTGGTAGTGAAAAGCATGGGTGCTGGAGCTGGAATGCCTGGGTTCGAATCTCGCTTCTCTGTGTACATGTTGTGTGACCTTGGGCAAGTTAGTGAACCTCTCCCAGCCTCATTTTCCCAACTGTGAAATGGGACACTGACAGCACTGAGCTCTCATTGCCGTTGCCAGCCCTTCACAGGACATTCCTTGTCAATCAAGCGCTTAACAAGGCGTCCGGCGCCTAGTCAGCACCCAATAAGTGTGAGCAAATATTGTTATTTATTGGGGCTGAAGATTAGGAAGGTTAGCTCCAGATATCCAGCCTCTCCTTTGAAGAGGCAAATCCTTCAACCAGATGTGGCACCAGCAAGGTGTGGACAAAATGGAAGAGCCGCGTGGGGTGGTGGGAGGTGTGGAGGACCTTTGCACGGAACACGGTGGCTCCAGGAATGAGAGCTGGGACTCACCGCTTAAGGAGGCCTGAGTGGGTAGGTGTGCACCTGAGGCCTGGCGGCTTTGGAGAGACTCTGGGGCAGCCTCACTTTGGGCAAGAGTAAAAGGAAGCAAGAGAAAAGGAAAGAGGAGCGGGGAAGAAGGTAGGAGGGAAGGAAGGAGGAGAGGGAGGGAGGGGAGGGCAAGGGGGAGAAGAAGGGCAGGAGCTTTGGTTCATGACACCTTCTGGCCCCAGCTTGGCTTCATCGCCTTAGATCCCATGAGAGCTAGGCTCCCGGTAACAAGCCTGTCTCTGATTTCTCTTCCTTGGCCCCCAGAAGAGCTCTCTCTACCCCTCTGAGCAGCCCCACTAAATGTCATGGAGAGGTTTTCCATAGCACAGCCAAGGACAAGCCATGGTCACAGACACCCAGCTCCAGGCCACAGTGGGAGCAGAGTTTGCACCTGGCACTCCCCGTATGCCTGTATATCCCCTAGAACAGATCGATACTCACTAACTATTGGCCAAACCAATAGCCTTTCTCTGTGCCCAGGCTGTGATCTCACGGATCTAGACGGTGATGCTCAGGACCCCACCCACCTCCCGGAGAGAGCATCTCTCCTCCGCACTCTGGGTGCGGACAGTCTGGGGGCTGACTCGGCAGTTTCCTGGGGTTTTATGGCCCCTTGAGATAGAAGCTCCATGTTGGGGAACAAGCTCATGATTTTTAAGTTGTCAACTTTCTAATGGTGTAGAGAATCCCAAACTGTGAGTAATAGAAAAAAAATTAATTACATATCCTTTGGACTGCCTTCTGTGATTTTTTATAGCCGCTGCCAACAGAATTACTGTCCAAATTATATTGGGCCCAGGTTATTAAAATGACTTCTAATTCCCTGAGAACACAGTGATAGACAGCCAGGCAGGGGAGCCGAGGCACAGGGACGTTTTCCTTTCCTTTTTTTTTTTTTTCTTTCTTTCCTAACTTCTTGCAGATAAGCCACACACAGATAACTGAGAATTGACTGTTTGCATTTCCAATTAATCCATTTCCTCTGGTGTCTGGCATTTACTCCTAGACTTCTCCTGCTTTACAGTATAGACCGACACTCTTTTAATATTCCAAATCCATTAGACACTTTTCTTTTCCCTCGTGAACAAAGGAGAAATGTTTTTGTGCAACTTTATGGAAGCCATCAATCTCCCTGAGAGGCTTGCTACGCTCAACAGAATCCACATTATAACTTATGCAAAACAGAAGACGGGAGGCGTGGGGGGAAATCCCGTTTTCTTTGAACAGTAGCAGTGCATTAAGGAAAACATGCATTTCTGCTGAAATTCATATTGGTAAATGGATTTCCCATCTGAAACATTGTTTTTCACTAAGAGAAGCTTTTAATCCCCTTAAGTTCCATTCTAATCTGCCTTGGAAGTGCTTGTCTCAGGAATAGAACAGTGATGATATAACAGATTTAATTTATTAGAACGAGAGAGCAGCCAGCCAACAGTGTTCAAGAGAAGGGCACGCCCACCTGCTGAGTGGGGCTGTCATTCCCAGGTGGGGAAATCTTGCCCAATCTCCTCCTGAATCTGTCCCCACCACATCACTGCATGCCCAAGCTCCGATCCCAGCTTCCTGAGCTCTCCTTGGAGCCAATAATCCACCTTCACTGGGCAGAGTCATTCTCTAAAGTCCAGAGGAAGGCTGAGGAAGGCAGGCCAGTCCTCTGGAGACACCACCTCACTATGGGAGCCAGTGCCCTAAAGCTTGACAAAGGGTCTCAGTAAGACGTTCATTTCCCAATACCTAGTCTGATGGGCCACTCTGGGTAACAGATGGCCCCGATGAGCCAAGACTCAGAAGGACAGGAGATGCGAAGGCCACAGCCAATCCCGCTTCCAGCCAAGACAGGGAAGAAAATAAGAATATGAAAATCAATGAGCTCTACTCAATCCAAATTCTGCCAGATCTGGGAAGGCAGAGGGAATGGATTCTGATGGCCTGGGCTGCTTCACTCTACAACCCAGTCAACTGAACTGAAACAGCTCAGGACATGGGATGGCTGAGCCCACCTGCTGCTCTGCATCCGAACCAGCATAACGGCCCCACATACATCCACACATACTTCCATTTCTCTCTGCCCATACTTATTAATGTTCTCACGAGCCAGCCTTTGGCTCATGAAGGTAATGCTCTCTTAGCCCCATGAGGGTGCAAATGTTCTGCATAGGGCATCACTTTCCAAGCAGGCTCCATACACAGTATGACACCACAATGGTCGAGAACATGGAATCTGGAACCAGAAAGTCCCTGCCCTGGTACCTATATGGGAGGAGACTTCCCTGAAGGAAGTCAGCCTTGCTGAGTGGCTGTGCTCTCATCTGTAGAATGGGAACATGGCCACCTACCTGCTGGGAGACAAAAAGGACATCAGTTTTTTAAACGCTTAGCAGAACACCTGGTATGTATTAAGTGCTAATTAATTAACCACAGTCACATATATAGGTTTACCTGCAGACACATTCACCCCTTCTATTCGCTCATTAATTCCCCCAAATGTATACTGAGCACGTGCAATGTGTCAGGCTTTATGCCAGATGCTTTGTGACAAGGGAGGCCACAAAGGATGGAAAGATGCTTGATAAAAATAATCCTTGCTAGGGGCATCTGGGTGGCTCAATGGGTTAAAGCCTCTACCTTCGGCTCAGGTCATGATCCCAGGGTCCTGGGATGGAGCCCTGCATCGGGCTCTCTGCTCCACAGGGAGCCTGCTTCCCCCTCTCTCTCTGCCTGTCTCTCTGCCTGCTTGTGATCTCTGTCAAATAAATAAATCTTAAAAAAATAATAATAATAGGAGCGCCTGGGTGGCTCAGTGGGTTAAGCCTCTGCCTTCGGCTCTGGTCATGATCCCAGGGTCCTGGGATCGAGCCCCGCATCGGGCTCTCTGCTCGGCAGGGAACCTTCTTCCCCCTCTCTCTGCCTGCCTCTCTGCCTACTTGTGATCTCTCTCTCTGTCAAATTAATTAATTAAAAAAATAATAATCTTGCTAGAAGCGCAATTTTATGTTTGTTTATTCATTTGAATTCCACACACACACACACACACATATACGGAGTAGATATTTAGGATAGAGAGAACCATTCCCATTTTACAGGTGGGAAGACAGATCTAGTGAGGATAGGAGACTTAGCCAAATGACCAAGCTGAAGAGAGCCAGCGAAGGACAATCAGAGACAAGCCTCCCCTCATTCTCTCCTTGAGTTAGATTTTCCAGAAAACACGATCCTGAGTCCAGTTCATGTAGAAGAGAGTAACACAAAACCATGCGCACATGCCCCCCCGTGGGCCCGGGACATACCCCATCCAGAGGCGAGTGTGTGCTTAGTAGGAAACCATATCCCACGCTCGGTGGGGGCCAGGCTCTGCTGTCTTTATGATAAGAAGGAGGTCAGGAAAGAGAAGAGACCGGGGAACTTGATGCTTATTAAAAGCACTTGCTTGCAAGCAGTGTTGGAGCCCACATGGTGCCCAAGCCCGGGAACCCGGCCCCAGCAGGGGTCAGTGCCCCGTCCTGACAGGCATGAGCTGGGGAGTCTGGGCTGAAGATGGATGGGGGCGCCAAACGCGCCCTTGACAGCGGTAATCCACACGCCCTGGGAAGGCAGGCTGGTATTTTGGCCACTTCCCCACGATTTTATGGGCCCGAAGGTAGGGGGAGGAAAGTTTCATCATTTTGGACATAAATAACTCAGTGAACAGTATGGCGATCAGATACTTCCAAATTAGCCATTCCGCATAGCACAAAGCCTTCGGCTGGGCTGAATTTACTTCTCAGTTGTGGAACCGCCTGAAGTCAGCCAAGGCTCCAAGGGGTGTTAAAACGGGCCTGGTGCTTCTATCATAGCTTTCTGGAGAAGTCCCTGTCCTGCTCAGAGAGGCCTGTTTCATGCTCTCTCCTGGCTCATCCATTTCCCATCACGCCCCCCACCCCCCGACCCTGGGCGGATGACCCAGCCTCATTCTTGATGGGGGAATTAGGAGCCACCAGTTTCACGCCTTCTCGGTTCCCACCATCTGACCCACAAACCTGACCCCCACTCTCCTCCACGCATGGAAGTCAGGCCCCTCTTCCCGCCAGAGCCACCTTCTACTTGTGTCCTGCATCCTCTCCCCTTCCTAGACTTTGCCCTTCCAGCTACACACACTCACACACACACACACACACACACACACACACACACACACACGTCGACAATCTCCTGAATCGTTCTCACCTGAATCCCAGGGGCTCCATACCTCTCATTTCAAAAAACCAAACCAAATCTCTCACCTCGATCCTTCCCCTTGACCCAACTCCAGCCTGGTTTTCTAATTCCCATCTTGGCAGAACATCCTGTTTGTGTTGCCTCCAAGCCCCATCTTTGTTTCGTCGACCAGGTCCAACTTGACAGCATCACCGCTCAACAGAAATTGATCTCAAGCTTGCCAAAGACTCCATGTTGTCAAATGCAAACAGTAGCTCTCTTCTTCCCTTCTTCTCTTCCTGGAGTTCTCAGTCCGTCCTGAGACACTAGCTTCTCTTGGCAGCTTCTGCTTCCCACTGTTCTGCTCTCCATGGCTGCTTTTCCTCATCTTTTCTTGGCCTCCTTCTGCATCCAACCTCTAGGTGCCCCTCCAGGGCTCAGTCCTCTGCCTTCTCTCTGTTTTATTCATTCCTCTTCAGGGGATCACATTCATTTCCGGGTATTTAGACAGCATCTATGTATCACTGACTCTCAAAAGTCTGTGACTTTCTAACCCCTGTCCAGAAGGTTCCCTGAGCTCTGACTTATATATCTGGATGACTTTTTGACATCTCCACCTGGACATCTAATAGGCACCTCACCTTGACATTTCCATGACTAGGTAGTTTACAAAACAAGAAACACAACAGGCTTTTTAGACGTGTCGAAGATGTTCAAAGTCATTGAGATTTAATAAAATGTAAATTAAAGCAAACTCAGATATTTTCCATCAGTTCGGCAAAGAGTGATCAAAACGTTTGAAACACGCTTGATAAAGATTCAAGGGAAAAGGTGCCTTTGTAAATTGGAGGGGAATATAGCTCGGTATGGTCCCTTTCAAGGCAAATAGTCAATATGTATCGGGATGCAAAATACAAATCCTCTTTGACCTAGCAAGTCTACTTTAAGAAATTTATACCGTAGGTATATTGTATAAATGCCAATTGATAAATATTCCATGTATACATTTTGTATCATGTATTCAGTAAGTGTATTTATTTCCATTCATATTATCCAATGGGTTAGAGTCCCAACATCTGCAAATGGGTTTTGAAAGCACTCAGGAAACCGTCTAACACCAGAAATAAGAGACTGGCTCCATTAGTGAAAGAAATTCACCATAGAATACCGCACAGCTGCCATTAGAACGAGAGAAAACTTTATGAGCAAATACAGAAAAATCTACGTTATGATGTCAAATGAAAACAATTAAGATGCTGAATGTTGGGTACAATATGCTATTTTTGGTATCTTTAAATATTTTTTTTTATTTACTTGATAGAGATCACAAGTAGGCAGAGAGGCAGGCAGAGAGAGAGAAGGAAGCAGGCTCCCCGCTGAGCAGAGAGCCCGACGCGGGGCTCGATCCCAGGACCCTGAGATCATGACCTGAGCCGAAGGCAGAGGCTTAACCCACTGAGCCACCCAGGTGCCCCTTTGGTATCTTTAAAGATGTTTTTATTTATTTGAGAGAGAAAGAGAGCAGGCATGTGAGCAGGGGCAGGGGTCCGAAGAGGGAGAAGCAGGCTCCCCACTGAGCGTGGAGCCTGATGTGGGGCTCGATCCCACGACCCTGAGATCATGACGTGAGCTGAAACCAAGAGTTTGACGTCCAACTGACTAAGCCACCCAGGCGCCCCTATCATTGGTACTTTTTAAAAAGTGATAAAAAGGTGGTAGAGACAGACATATTCACACATTCATGCTTACATAAACACAAAATCTTACTAGAAGGAGACACACGTGAAACTGGTAATGGGGATTGCCTCTGGGGCAGTGGAAGTGGGAGACTAGTATTGAAGGGGCTGGGATATGTGTTTTTGTACTGTTTGCATTCTTTTTCTTTTCCTTTTCTTTTCTTTTTTTTTTTTTTTTTGCAGTGTTCAGTTATTTTATTTCCAATATTAAAATAAAGTTACTTTTCATATCCTGACTCCTTCCATTCTCCGCTGAAGTGCCACCTGTTCAGCAAGGCCTTCCTGGACCACCCTATCCATGTGAGTCCCCCCGTTTTGTCTCTTGGCCACCAGAGCAGTTCCACGTTTAACTACTTTAGATCCTGGGGTTCCAAGGAAGATTTAATTCAAAAAAAGACTCCCCTGCTCACCTTACCAGAAAGTCTTCACCCAGGCACCCCATCTGAATAATGCCCTGCTCATTGTCACTCCTTAATCCTTGTCCTGCTTCTTTTTAAATGCAATTATCACCACCTGGCATATCATGTATTTTTTTATTTGCTTATAATTGGCTTTCCCGCATTAGAATGTCAGGTCCGGAAGAGCAGGAATCCTCCCCGTTTTGTTCACAGCTGTATCCCTTGTGGCTAGAACAATGCTTGGCATCGCAGATATTTGATAAATATTTGTTTAATGAATGGTTCTGCTGTTAAGGGGAAACAAATAAATAAAAAGATGTTTAAAGGCCACTGATCTAGGGGAAAAAGATATCAAAAGCCACGAGCTTAGTACTGGTCTACAATCCAGTTAGGCCAAACCCATGCGCCCCCTCCAGTTTGTACTGATGTTGGTTTGCTAAGCAAAGGGCCTGGGGCAGCACCACAGAGCACCCAGTGGCGGGGAGAAAGCGAGGGAGACAGCAGGAAAAGCCCAGAAAATGTGGCCCCGTGGAAGAAACAACCCTACAGAGCACACTGGTAAGAGAGTCTTTAGCAAACCCTGAGAGGAAGCAACATCCTATCCAGGACCCCCAGTTTCAAGGACGGTCGGGGCTGGAGGGAGAAGAGGAACAAGGAAAATCAACACTGATGGCACTGAGTTGCAGCTTCCGAAGGACAACGTACAAGGTGTCAGAGCCGACCCTGCCAAGGGAAGGCGTGAATGAATCACGACCTTATGTAAACCCTCAGTAATCTGGCTCAAGGCAGGAAAGCCATGAGTCAGCAGGTCACTCACTGGCAATTAGTGAGTAAGGGATGGGGTCCGGGCAGCAGCGGCCAGGAGAGCAGCCTGGGAAGTGCTCTGGGAGGAGGGAGGGCCCAGATCCTGCAGTTCTCTGCCAGGGGTGGGTTTGGGGTGACACGATGGTCTTGGCCGAGGATTCTCACTGTCTCACCGACTGCCGAAAGAACGGTGCTCTCGGCTCCGAGCTTGAGCACCTGCCGTGGACCCTGCCGGGGCCTCCCCGTACCTCAGGAAACCTCGTGTTCTCTAAATTGTACTTTTATGCCCAGCAAGCCCTCAGGCTACCTAGTTAAAAGTTTACATTAAAAAATCCTTTCTAATTGGTGCGTTTGAACGGTGCCCTCTGCAGAGTCATCAAGGCGGGCCGCATTCATTAGCAGCCGTGCCCATAAAATCCAGGCGGTGAAATGTCAATCACCCCTGGGGCTTCGGGAAAAAAAACCGTCTCCGGGCTTCCTCGAGCCCACGAACACCAGCACGAGTACATCCGGGGCTCCCGAGCTTGCCGAGGTGGCTTCTAAGCCCTTCTAAGTCTCCACCTCCCCGTGGTGGCCCTTTAGGGCCAGATTAGTCCTTGTTGTGGGGAGAAGGGGATGTCATGGGATGTTCAGAGACATCCCTGGCCTCTGCCCCACCAGACACGTGTAACGCCCCCGACTTGATGACACCAAAAATGTCCCTAGGCATTGCCAAATGTCCCCTGGCGGTGGTGCTCGGGTAAGGGGCCGGGGGCACAAAGTTGCCCCAGATCGGAAACCACTTTCTAAGCTTGTATCCACGCGGACAGTGAGAATTGGGAAGGGGCATTCACCAATTCAGAAACAAACAAACCAACAAACCATTTCTGGAGGGTCCGCTCTCTGGGAGGGGCTATGCTAACATTGGATATGGTCAAAAATCAGGGGTGTGCTTGGCCCCAAGCATTTCTCTGGAAAGAAGAGGGGGCCAAACCCTCTGTGCCTGCTCCATGGCCTGGTTTCAAGGGCTAGGTTTTCCATCGGGAGGCAAGGCCGGGGTGAGGTCAGGCTGTTTCAGCAGAAGAAAAGGGGTGGGTGAGTCCTTGAGAAACTTCCCAAAGAAGGCCTGAGAAATACTTGTTTTTAGGTCCTCATGTAAATGGATGTCACTGGCCTTGAAAAGAGCACAATGGGTGTACAGCGGTGAATCATCTAAGTTAATTACAGAGATCACTGCGGGGCCGTGCAAAGCCCAGCAGAGCTTAACTTACAACACAAGCTAGCAGAACAGCCACCGATGATGATGTTCATGTTAATAATTGGCACTGATAGAGCCACACGGCGCTCCCTGCTCCGGGCCTATGCCAGGAAAAATAAAGACGCAGTCAAGAATAACACAGTAACGTTGATCACACCTTCCCGTGAAAGGCAGCCACCATTTTCCCTCACTGTGGTCTTGAAGACTGACGGGTGGGCCCAGTGCCCTGGAGCTGGGACCAGCAGACAGATCTGGGGATAGGGACAAGGGGAGGGGGAAGCCCATGCCCAGGGGGAAGGCGAGTGTCAGGCTGAGATGACAGACAGAGGCTCAGGCATGGGTCGTTCCACTGCATGGAGGGTTCATCCAAGTGATGACAAAATGGCCCCAAGAACTTGGCGCTGATGGAAGGCCAGGTCCCCTACAGTACCATGTAGAGGCCATGGGTCAGCAGGGCTCTCCCGGGAGCCCTCAAAGTCTGCCAGTGTGCAACGGGGCAGGAGAACTAGGGAACACCTAACACTCTTCACCAAGGTTGCTTGGGAGTAATGTCAAGCAGAGAGGCCTAAGGAGTGACTGGTGTGTGGTGGGTGGAGAGCTAAGGACGAGCAAGTCAGTTAGAGGCGCAGTTCCCAAAACATGGCACCAATATCCCAGGTGGTACGGAGTCAGTTCGGGGTAACTTGGGGACATTGAATCACACAGAAAGAAAGGGTTCCCTCTGCTCATCTTTTAGCCCTTCTGATCAGGGCAGGTGAAAATCTTGGCTTGGTGCTAGGACCTTTCACATGGCTTTAACCTAGGGTCATCTCTCTCTCTCTCTCTCTCTCTCTCTCTCTCTCTCTCTTAATGAAGAAGGTTTTATTTTTATTTTTTTTAATGATTTTATTTATTTATGAGAGAGAGAGAGACAGAGATAGCAAGAGAGAACATGAGCTGGGAGGAGAAGGAGGAGAGGAGGAAGAAGCAGGATCCCCGCTGAGCAGGGAGCCTGCTGTGAGCTGGATCCCAGGACCCTTGGGATCGTGAGCTGAACTGAAGGCAGACCCTTAACTAACTGAGCCACCCAGGAGCCCCTATCCCACTCTCTTGTTGGTAAAGGAAGAACAGACCTTGGGCTCAAGCCTTGGATATCGGGCCAGAATTCAATGATGTTGGCTTTTATTTTCCCTTATAAAGTCAAGTTTATCAAGGCAAAATTTACCTGCAGTAAAATTCACCTTTCTTGGTGTACAGTTCTGTGAGTTTTGACAAACATATACAGTTGTATAACCACCAACGCAATCAAGAGATAAAATAGTTCCATCACCTAAAAAGCTACCCCATGCCCCTTGAGGTCAGCCCTCCAAACTCCATCCCTTGCCCCTGATCTGAAACCAATGATCTGGTATCTGTTCCTATAGTTTTGGCATCTCCGGAACACACAGAAATGGAATTATACGGTACATAGCTTTTGGGGGGTTGCTTTTGCAACCTTAGTTTGCAAACCTAAGTTTTTATCCTTAGTGTAGATTTATGAAGTACTTACTAGCTTTTCATTTAAGATAGTTTTATCAGGTGATCTTTTTCAACAAATCAACTTTTTATTTTTTTTTAAAGATTTTATTTATTCATTTGAGAGAGAGAGAGAGAGAGATTGAGCATAAGCAGGAGGAAGGGCAAAGGGAGAGGGAGAAGCAGACTCCCCACTGAGCAGGGAGCCAGACACGGGGCTCCATCCCAGGACCCCGGGATCATGACCTGAGCCGAAGGCAGATGCTTAACCGACTGAGCCACCCAGATGCCCCTAAATCAACTTTTTACAAAAGAGATTTGGTTTACAGATAAATATGAAGTAAGTAATTCTGCAGATGTTGTGCAGATAGGGCACTAATCAGGAAGACTGGACTGGAAAAGTCTGAGGGGTTATCCTTGCACATTACATTAGGTTGCTAGACTCAGAGCAAAGATGCACAACCTGGATCAGAGCAAAAGAAACAATGGTTTCCTTCATTCCCAATTGCACAGGGCCCATGCTAGACGGTTGCCTGTGCATGTAGGGTGTTGCATTGTAGGGGAGAAACACCAAGATTTGGGAACTGGAATCTTTTCTCATGAACAGTAAGCATGCCTACTCCCTGCTCTGGGGCCAGACACGATCTCCCTCTTCCAAAGCTATTTGCTGTACAAACATCCTGGCAAAGAGAACCAAGGCCCTCTCAGCATGTGGAGAAATGCAGGATATCCCCAGACAATGATCTCCCAATAGAAGGATTGGCTCAAGGGACTGAAAAAGAAAACCTAGGAAGTCACAGGCTAGGGGTTCCAGAAAGAATGGAATGGCCTGGCAGACTGGACCACTGAAAGACCTCAGGTTAGCTGTGACACTATTCTAAACCCTTTCTTCCCACTGTATACTTTCCAAAGCAACCTTCCCATTAGGAGATGATCTTCATGAGTCTTCATCTGGGGGTGGGGGGTGCTTTGCCCATGTGACCACAGCATACTCTCAGATGGCTCTATTTCTTTTTTTCTTTTTTTTTTAATCTTTTTTTTTAAATTTAAGCTTTTTTTTATTTAAACATATAATGTAACCACACCACCCTCTCCCAACCCCTCTCCTCCCCACCCCCCTCAGTTTGTTTTATGACATTAAGAGTCTCTTTTGGTTTGTCTCCCTCCCGATCCCATCTTGTTTCATTTTTTCTTTTCCTACCACCTTAACCCCCACCCCCATTGCATCTCCACTTCCTCATATCAGGGAGATCATGTAATAGTTGTCTTTCTCCAGTTGACTTATTTCACTAAGCATAATACGCTCTAGTTCCATCCATGTCGTCGCAAATGGTAAGATTTCATTTCTTTTGATGGCTGCATAGTATTCCATTGTATATATATACCACATCTTCTTTATCCATTCATCTGTTGATGGACATCTAGGTTCTTTCCATGACTTGGCTATTGTGGACATTGCTGCTATAAACATTCGGGTACACGTGCCCCTTTGGATCACTATGTTTGTATCTTTAGGGTAAATACCCAGTAGTGCAATTGCTGGGTCATAAGGTAGCTCTATTTTCAATTTTTTGAGGAACCTCCATGCTGTTTTCCAGAGTGGTTGCACCAGCTTGCATTCCCACCAACAGTGTAGGAGGAAGGTTCCCCTTTCACCACATCCTCGCCAGCATCTGTCATTTCCTAACTTGTTCATTTTAGCCATTCTGACTGGTGTGAGGTGGTATCTCATTGTGGTTTTGATTTGTATTTCCCTGATGCCCAGTGATGTGGAGCACTTTTTCATGTGTCTGTTGGCCATCAGATGGCTCTATTTCTGATTGTCCTTGACATTCAGGTTTATACATCAGACTCCATGCTGGTTAATGTGAGTCTGTTTAACCCTCACTCTGTCCAAAAACCTGAGCTGCTAATCCTGAAAGGCTGAGAAGTTCTCCAATTTAACATAGTAAGTCGAATAATAACAAGAAGTGCTCAGCACTTATTATATGATCTAAGCTCTTTATGTTCATAATCGAATTTAATCCTCTGACCAGCCATATACTTGCTAGGTGAGTCCCATTTTATGAATGAGGAAGGTAAAACACGAAGAGAGAAAATAACTTGGTATGTGCATATATGTGATAGAGCTGGAATCTCTGAAACTTGGTCTGGCTTAGGCCGATGTCAATCATGTAACCACCACTCATCACGGCCTCACCAGGTCATGAAGCTTGGGTGGAGGCCAGCCAGTCCTTCCCCTTTGACTATAAATCTAGGGAGTCTTTACACCTGGACATGAAGTTCTCTTCTGTTCCTGGAGCCCTTTTCCCTCATCCACACTCATTAAAAACCTTCCAGAAAGTTCCCATGAAGCTAAAGTTCCTGTTCTAGTTATTATCATTACATAATACTTTACCCCAAGACCCAGCAGCTTAAAACAGCCATTTTCTTCTGCTCACAATTTTGGGGGTCTGGGACTGGGAAGGGGCTCAGTTAAAGCATTCTCACTTGGAGTCTTTCATGAAGTTGCAATCAATTCTCAGCTGGCATTGGGAACACCTAGGGATTGGAGTGTGCGGGACGTCCAAAGGGGCTCACCCATGTGGCTGATAGCTGAGCTTGGCTGTCAGTCCCACCCATCTGGCGTCTACACATGCCTATCCAACATGGCGGTCTCAGGAGAGCCAAACTTTATATGTGTCTGACCTTCCGCAGGGCAAAAGTCCCAAGAACCAACAGGAGGCTGCGAGGTCTTCTCTGACCTAGCCTCAGAGGTCACATGGGCATATTCTGTCAGATGACACCATCCCAGGTGTGATTAGATTCAAAAGAACTCATCTGGGTCCGTGCTTTGAAATGGGCATGAGTCCCAACCAGATTTCCTCTTCCTGGTCCAAATCAGTAGCACGGGCCTCCTTGAACTTTTAGACAAGAGAGCCCAAGGTGACACCGAATTGGGGGATATCCTAGGAGGCTACTGAGGATGAGAAGTACAATCTATCTCAAATAAT
This sequence comes from Taxidea taxus jeffersonii, assembly GCA_003697995.1. NCBI lineage: Eukaryota > Metazoa > Chordata > Mammalia > Carnivora > Mustelidae > Taxidea > Taxidea taxus. Next base: position 21,186 of record RCUC01131574.1, read on the forward strand.
GGTGAGATGAAAGACAAGGCAGGATGAAGGAGAATGTGACTTTGGACTTCACAAAAGAGTGACCCACTTTGGCATTCAGCAATGTCTGCTACGCCAAAATGAGTTTCTAACATAGACAGTGGAAGGCAGCAGGAGGGAGCACAGAGTCAATCATTGTTCATTAAAATGTCCGTATTCTCCAGTGATGAGCCAACAGTCAGGGCCCTCCAGAGGGCTATGTGTGCTCATGTTACACTCTCCCCCTTGCTGCAGAGATCCAAACACAAACCACACAGCTCTCCTACTCTCCTTACTTTTGGGGAAGCTCCAGCTTCAACAGGAAGGTTTCAAGCCTCCCCGCTCAAGCTCCAGATACTTTGCCCCAGTGTCACCATGAAGTGGCGATGTTCATGGCTCAAGAATGGAAAGCAGCCAACAAGGTTGCCACCGGGGCCACTGTCCTCTTCGAGATACTGTTTTTCTGGTGATCTGCCCCTCCAAGAAGACTTCTGGTCCCCTGGGATTTCTCTTGGGACACCAATTACTAGCTTTATTAAGTAGGGAACCAAATTTTCGACCAACACAAGAGCCCCTCTTACTCGTGGAGATTCTGGCATAAAAACCAGGGGCTTATCTATCCCCTATGACATGTGACATACCTGGGATCTACAGAGGGAGCAATCACGCCCCCTTCACTCATCCCTCTGCACTCGCTTCAAGCTGCCAGCCCACAGCACATGGCTGAGCCTGGGCATTGAGCCCCAGAAGGTTCTCGTGGAGTTCTGCTCTGTGCTAGCTGCATGGCCTTCCTGAACCACATCATGGCTCATCTTTGTGCAGATGATGGAAGTCTCCCCTTTCAGAGAGTCACTGTGAACATAACATAAAGTAGCACACGGAAAGCATTTAGAAAGTGCCCAGTGTATGGTAAGCACTCCATTTAATGATGCTTTCTGCACTTAAAATGGTAGTCTCCAAAATGGAACATCAACCATTAAATCAACTATCCTTGAATATTAAGACTGTTAAGTAGCATGACGCAACCCCAACATTATGGTTTCCAAGATTTTTTTTTTTTTCAACTATTAAGTCTGCCAATGGCCTCTTAAAACTGTCACTTGGAGGCAACACTTTGAGTGTTCAGTTAGGGTCCCATATGCCCTGGAGGGCGTTCCCAAGTCTTGTTCACCCACACAGGAAAGCCACAGGCGTACATATGCGAATTCTTCAGTGTGAGCTGAGCCAAAATAATTTCATTTTAAAACATCTGGCATTCTGCAAAAGTCATATTTGTCGTTCATACTGTTTATATAGTGTATATCCCTGGACACATTTTCATCTGTACTCATGGCTTACCACCTGGGGTTACTGAAAAGGCTTTGCAACAGTCATTCTCAATGCAGGCAATGTTTGCCTTTGTGCTGGCTTTCAGAACCTAACTCGCACTTTAGGTGGAATCCACTGTTTAATTTTATCTTTCCAGCAGCCCTAGTGTGTGGCCATCACTGTCAAGGTTTACACTAGAGACTATTCAGTCTCAGGGAGATCAACTCTCGGGTCCAACCTAGCACATACAGCGGGAGTGGGATTCCAGGCTCTCCCTCTTCAGAGCACGCGCTGCTCCCTGCCTCTTAGTGGCAACTTACTGCTCTCTGGCCCCTTTTCAGACAGAAATCAGGCTCATGTGCATCAAGACTTTGGAAGCACCTAATAGTCCTGGTAACAGGTATTGACTCCTTTGTAAAAAATAGAAGATCAAGACCGGTGAAAGTAAGCAACTTATCCGCAGTCAGAACTGCCCCCTGGACATCTTGATATTCTTTTTTCCTGAGGCATCCAGGGCTGTGTCTCATCCCACCTCTTAGGGCCACGTGTTTTGGTCTCCTCTGCTGTCTTCTTCCTTCATGTGCTGATCCCTCCTTGTGGCAACACAGAGAGCTGCTGGTACAAATGTCCCCCAACACTAGGCGGGGACAGAAATGCACCGAGTGGACTGGGGGTAAGGCATTAGGGAACCGTGGAAATGGGCCAACCAACAGAAGGGGCAGCTGCTAACAGAAACTCCAACCTGGGGGGCAGGCGGCAGTCCTACATGACAGATCGTCTAACTTTTTATGAGAATCCCGATAGCCACCATTTTGTGGGATATGTTCCTATTTCCTGGGATTGTTGACTTCTAGCTCCCCATCTCTATCTTTGGTGTGCTGAGGAACTACACAAGGACATCCCACCAATTCCTTCAATGTCCCAGTAGTCTTCCAAACAAGTAACTCTTCCCTATGCCCCTACTTCTGCCATCATCCTCCTGGGAGGACCCATGGACTCAAACCCTACACCCCAGTGTGCAAACTACATTGAAAGTGGCTAGGGGTTGTCTTAGAAACAGAGATGGTCATACCCCATTTCCGATCTACCAAAAAAGACTTTTTAAGCTATCCTTGATCTATCCCTTACCATCCCACAGGCCAGACTCACATCACCCCACAGAGGTTGTATTTAAAATACCCCTTTCCTTAAGTCAACCGCCACTGGCCCTTCACTACCCAATCCAGTCCTCACATCACCATGGCTGAAACACAGCTTTACATGCTCTATGCCAGTTCTAAAACCATCAGTGGCTCCCCATGGTCCATAGGAAAACATATAAAACCTCTAGCCTAGTTCTCAACCCACAGCTTCCTCCCAAACTTTTCTTTTGCCTGCTGTGCATATTCCCGATCCCTCTAGGAACCCTGGATTGTCCACACCTCCCCTTTGGCGACCACCTAATGCTGCCCTGAATTTATAGGCACAACACTGGGATGAGCCCTGACTTCTCTTGATATGAGTCACTCCCTCACACATCACACAGTCTTTACCAAGCATCCCTGTTGAGCTTAGCAACCCACCGCTACAGTACAAGCTCCTTGAAGTGGAAAGCTCTGTGTTCACAGGAGCATAGTACCCTCCCAGACCCGAGAGCTCTAGGTACAGAGTCAAATGTTATCTAACAATGACATGTAGAGAGGGGATGGGAAATGGTTCGCCACAGAGAGAAGAAAGCCTGGGCAAAGAAGAGAAAGTAGGATGGGTCAGAGGCAAATCCTAGGACTGGGTGCAGAAATGCTGGCCAGAGAAGGGTAAGGAAAGGTAGGCTGAGGTCACACTGGGGGCCATACTGTGGGATACCCTCTCCATGGTGGGGGCTGGGTTTGAACTGGGACTCTGGGTTGAAAGAAACTCAAAACTCAACTCAGGTTCACTTAAGTAAAAGAGAATGTATGTGTTTATGTAAATAGGAAGTCTTCAGGTATGGCTAGATCCAGAAGCTTAAGGATATCAACAGCCCTCGCTCAATCTTCCCCTTCTCAGCGCTGTTCTCCTCTGTCTCAGCCATCTCAAGCAGGCTTTTCCCTCAGGGTGTCAAGCTGACCCAGGCACCAAGCTGCCATTCTCTCCTGCAGTAACCTTCCTGAAAAGAATGCACCTCCTTCCTAGTTTTCCTACAGAAGGTTCTGGGATTAAATCTTCTAGGATAACCACTGACTCACATGTCCATCCATAAACAGTTATAGTGGCCAAAGAATTAAATATTCTGATTTGCCAGGCTTGGTTCACAGGGCTACCCTTTAACCAATGACTGGAATCCCTGAACCAATCATTATAGGCAGCAGTCACGTGCCCAGACCTAGAAATAGGAAGTATGGAGGCAGCCTCTTTAACCCATATGGATGGTGTGCGTGTGTGTGCATGCAGATGCACACGAGGCGGCAGGGAAGCAGATCTCTCCAGAAGGAAACACATAAACGCTTCCACAATTGGCAGCCATGTAAAAAAGATTCTGCAGCAGGCGCTAAGGTACAGGAGACAGCATTTCTGGAAGTCTCCTTGGCCAGCCAGCCCTGAGCTTACGGGTTCTCTAAAGAGAGGAAGCCCCATCTACCCCACCTGGAGCAGACCAAGGTGCTGTCAGGTTCAGCCCACTTCCCGGGCCCAAGCCAAGTGTCCCCCACGCTCCTCTGCCCCCTGTGGGAGGTCCGGGAGCTTGAACTGCTCAAGCCACTCCATCCAGGGCCCTGACACCCTTGGAAGAATGCCTGCCCAGGATCGAAGAGCACCCCGGGCCTACTCCAGTCCAGGGTCCTGCTCCCAGGGCTGACCACAGAGCTCCCACTGACCCCGCCCCCCTCTTCCCTGCGGCCCCACGGCCTCTCAGGCATGGCCTAATCTCTGGAACAGGTGGGAGGCCTGGACCCGGCTCTCAGCTTTCACAGGCAGGAGCTCAGCAAGGGGAAACTCATTACATGGGTTTAACAGGGTTTAAAAGGCGTTAAAGAGTCCTGTGGGCCAAATTAAGGGGCCTCGACTTACAAGCTGAGTTATGAAGAGATCTAAGGCATGTTTAGGCTGAGAGCAGGAGCCCAAAACTTGGTCTCGCACAGTTGCAGTGAGAAGAATGTACACTCTGGGGAGTTACCAAGCAGAGAGGAAATAACAGGTGCTGGAGGCCGGGAGGCTGGCCTGGGGTCTGGGGACCCGGAAGGCCGAGGGGCGGGGCTTTCCCTGGCTTCTCCGTGTATGGTGGGAAAAGCCATTTCCCAGCCACTATCCCTCCGAAGGCCGCTAGTGAAATGAATTAAGATACAATCAAGGTTTGTTTTTAGGCTGGGATACTACACAAGTGTCAAAAAGAATGTGATGTGTCTGTAAGAACGGACGCAAAAGGGTTTCCAAAAAATATTCTTGGATTAAGAAATAAAAATTAACCAAATGTAGAGCAATGTGTCTCCTAAGTTCTCACTGTAGATAGATAACCATTTAGGCTTAACCATGCCACACTTCTATTTTTGTAAATCAAAATGTTTATGTATACGTGCCATGCATATATACATACACACACACACACACACACACACACATATATATATATATATATATATATATATATA
>RCUC01131575.1:0-11962 GCA_003697995.1 Taxidea taxus jeffersonii
GACCATCAGTGAGTATGAGAACAGTGAGCAGAAAGTGAGTCATGAGGAGCCACTAATGCCCCAGCAGGGAGGTTAGCCTTAAACCTGAAGACCATGCTGCCCCAATGCATAATTTTAGACAAAAGGATAACCTGATCTAAGTTTTACACAGAGCAGGTTTATTGAAACCAGAAGAGTACAACTTGAGATTAATCAGTTGACTGTTGAATCGAGGTGAAGTTGGTGGTACAAACAGGTGGTCTCAGTTAACCAGGCTGTCTACTTGGTAAAAGAATATTAGTCCTCACCTTATCTGCCTCACAGGGCCGTGGTGCAGATCAAAGAACGTACTGTGTGTGAGAAAACATGGTAAGCTGGGAAGAGTTCTAGAGATCTTTAATAAATTGTAGTCGTAGCAACCTCAGAAGTAGCATTTTGGGGAAGACACTGGCTTCATGGAAGACTTTGAACAATTCATAAATCCCAGATGGTTGCATTATTCCTTCAAACTGTGAGGAAAGTGACCGATGTTCAGGTATAGGAGATTATTGGGATATGCGTAGGGGTTAAAAGAATACACAGAGACTACTTTATTTTCTTCTGTTTTAGTAAAAATGGTGTAATGGGTCTGAGCCAGTTCCACACATCTCTACACACTTACCTATAGTTATCTGGAGACGCATGTTATCTTTCTTGCGTAGGAGGAGAAAATGCTCAGAGAGATTAAGTCATTTGCTGGCGATTACCAGCAGTAGGTGACAAGGTTATGTCAGTTCCATTCAAAAGTCCGGCACCGCTGGTGTTGAGTACTGGCTACAGTATTTTCAATATAGAGACCCAGAATCTTTTCTCACACTTATTCCCAAGTTCACGTAAATGGTTCATGGAGGAAAGATCCACAGGGCAAGAAGATCTAACTGAGGAGAGTCCACAGGGCAGGAGAGTCTAATTTAAAGGGTGAGGATTACGATATGTGACGAGGAAGAATTCAGCCATCTTCTGTTCTTTTTCACTTTCCAGATGATGGACCGCTGGGAGAATCAAGGCAGTCCTCAAACAAGTTTATCTGCTCCGGCCATACCGCAGAATCTGCCCTTCCCACCCGCCCTTCACAGGACTTCCTTCCCTGATTCAACGGAGGCCTTTGACCCAAGGAAGCCTGACCCATACGAGCTCTACGAGAAATCTAGAGCGATTTATGAAAGTAGGCGTAAGTGAAAGCCACATAAAACAAGGGTACATTAATAATAGCTGAAGCCCTGCCAAGAAATATATTGAAGCTGAGATGATCTGGCATGATTTTATATTCTGAGGTTGAAAAAGTATCTCAAAAGTAGAGCCAGCTGATCTAAACTTTTCTTTAAAAAAAAAAAAGAAAAGAAGAAGAAGAAGCAGCTTGTATCTTTTGGTTTTATATTTTATTTCCTACTGTTTTCCCTCTAAGGCCCTAAGGAAAATCAGGGATGTATTTGGTGGGGAGGGTGAGGGAGGGCCACTGGAAGTGGTGGACAGTTTTGCTTAAGTCACCAAATAATAAGAAAAATGTTTATGCACATCTGATCTTGAGTCTGCAGCTTAGACTTTTTTTCCTTAAATACAATCATTGAAGAATTTAGGGCCATGAGTAAACGTTAAGTAAGTCCTCCCAACTCAAAATCATGAAAGTAATGGTTCTAAAACCAGGAGAGAGCCAGGGGCCAATCATTTCTACCCAAAATTTCTGCTTCTCCTTTAACAGTGGGGCCCCTTGAAAGCAGCGGGGCCCATTTGGTCATAAAACAAAATGTCATGTATGGGCTTGTCATCCTATTTGAAGGTCCTCTAAAATTACTTCATTGCACTTTATAAATATTAGAAAACAAAGGTTTTGAATATTGCATATACATTCCTCATGCCTCTTTCCACCACCTGACAGGTCATCTCTTCCAAATGTTAGAGGCCAGGAATCTGAATGGCATGAATGTATAATCTATGAGACCAATGCACGGTATATGAATTTAAGTAAATGGATCAAGAGACCCAGCCTCATGAGAAGTGTTTGGTCCCCTCGCACTCCCTTTTACAGGCTGCTGATTTGCTTGATCTCTGTGTTCCACCAGTGTCTTCTCTCCAGCCTTATCATCTGAAACGCGAATAGCAAGTTTTAAATTGTGTGTGACTGTAGAGGATCTGAAATCTGTTTATTCTTTGTAAGCTCGGGGGCTGAGAATTATGCACCCAAGCGGTAAGGGGAAGACAAGACATAATACCATTTCCCCATCCTCTACAACCCTCTGTAAAAGCTCTTTTCATTGAGGCAGGCAGGCATTGAGAAATCATTTTTATCAAAATGAAACCCCCCCACACACACCTCTTTATTTTAAACAATCAGCTTTATTTTAAACAAGGCTACTATATTTCAGCATCCCCCTTCTGAATGAACAACTGAAATGTCTTTAAAGGATTGTGTAATTAGAATGTCTTTGCTACGACAGACTAAAAACAAAGTAGTATGTTTAGCTATACCATATAGGGTGTGAAATCAGGGTATTAATGCTCAGTAAACAAAAGAAATTAAAATATTTGAACACAGTTCATAATACCATTTCTGCTTCAATATCCAATATCTCTTGGATACCCACTGAACTCTCAGGACCGTGGAGAGATACCAAAGACCAGTACTGTGTCTTGCTCTTACAAATGTAACTGGGCAGATGAGAGTAAGTGTAAATAGATTATACATATCGAAAGACAGTATAGGTTCTAACTTGGAGGATGGAAATGCACTGCGGGATGAAAATATCGTCACGTCCGTGGCTTGTCTTAACTTTTGGTTACTTCTAGGGAGCTTCAAGGGATTCTCCTTCCTGTTTCTGTCCCTTTGATAATCATTGGCTCCCATTCTTTTGAGTTTTCCTGACCAATGCAAGGCTTTATAGTTCGGGACCAAGGCAGTGTTGGCATTTATTCCGTCCTCCCTTCATGGTATCTGATACTGTGGTGCCCTCAGTTTCTGGGCAGGAATTGCACATGACCTTCTTTTCAACCCTAAAAGAATTCTTGATTTCTTTATCCAGCCCCTGCAATGCTGTTTCTGTTCATTGCCTTTCTGCTGCTCATCTGTAACAATCCAAACAAACCAATCCACCTTAACCTCCCATACCTTTCTTTTTCAGTCCTCCCCTGGGAGCTCTTTATCCCTCTGCTTCCACAGCCACACCAACACCCAATAGCCTGACTCTCACCCTGGCCCCCTCCGCCCCATCTGTGCCCCACAGATGCCACTGCTGCCTCTGCTCTAATGGTGTCCCCCCCCCTTCATGTTTTTGTCAGCTCTCTAATGTTTCTGAGGTCACAGCAATGTTTTCAGGGTCACAAGTCTTGGGAAGCCAAAAGAGGGCAAGCTCATTTTCTTTCCCATCCTTTGCTTTTCTATCATGTTATTTCATAACACTAAATGGAGTGTGAAAGAAAACAGAGAAATCATGTCAGGGGAAGCAAAGCTCTACCCTGAAGATTAAGGAAACCAAACAAACACAACCCTACTTTCTCAGGTCTCTGGATACCTGATCAGTTCATTCTGCTTGTGGACTTGCACGTGTCTAGAAAAAACAAAGCAGCCCTTTGCCCTCTCTATGTTCCCTCTTTCCAATTATAAAAAAGTTTCATTCTCTACCTTACATGTTTGGAATGCCAGAAAAATTTTTTTAATGAATTGGGGGAAAGCTCAGTGTATTTCCCATCATCTTCTAATAGGTTTTTATTTTTTATGATTGCGAAATATGTGCATCCATACAAAGGGACCATATTCAGAATTTTGATGTGAACCATGCCTTATTCATTTGAATCTCATGTATAACATTTAGGTTTCACTTTGTTTGTCCTTATGTCCCTGAAAACTTTTTCCTGGGAGAAAAATCCATGGGGACCAGGGAAAGTATGGAAGGGAATCCCAAGCACAGCTTGTCTAAACCAAGGTCTCTGACATTTTTCCTGGCCTATGGCAATTTCATGGTATCTTCCCTTACAACCAGGTCTAAAACCAAAGAGATATTTTGTGCTCACATTTGAAACTGAGTTGCAGTAACCAAAACAGAAAGGCTGTACCTCCACCCACAAGCGTCTGCTGTACAGAGCTACAGAATGTTTGCTATACCATGGCGGTTAAGAAGTATTTGGATTCAAATCACCAGTCCCCTGCAAATGATGGAAATTTATCAATTGATGTAAATGCTGCTGTGCCTCATTTGGCTCATAATTAGATTATGCTGACACTTTAATGTACATGTATGGGACATCTTAATAAAGATGTATTCCTGGGGGGGGGGGGGAGTAGTGATTTTAAACAAACAAAGAGAACCATAGGATTCTAGAGCCACTTGAAACAGCACATGATGGGTGCGTGCCTGAGAGAGAAAAACTGGAAATGCCTCTTGTCTTCCTGAGATCTCAGGATGAGATGGAACTGAAGAAAGAGGGAATGAAGATGCCTCCAGCAGGCAGGGCAATGTTTCCAATGTCAGAGCGGCAGGCAGAGTGCCTACAGGTGGCACCTCCAGGCTCCACATCAATCAGCAAGAGTGTACAAAACAAGCAACACGTGTCTAGGACTGTGCCAGGCGCTCCACGAGGAAAAAAAAAATCATGAGAAATAAATCCCACTTGTACAGAACTTCCACCAAAATCAAGGACACAAAAACCGAGGAAGACAATTCCTGAATGAGACTGCATGACACAACCCAGCAGAGCCTATCAGCATTTCAACCTGCGAAATTGGGCCATAAATACAGACAACAGTCTCAGTGTAATTGGACAGTTAGACCAATAGTTTCTCATTCAATGGACAAAACTGGTGTTTAATCAGGAGAATGTCATGTGTTCAATATCTTCTAATTATAAAATATCTCATTAGTCCTTACTGGAAAATGCTGTGCAGAAAGAAATTTGTTTTTTTTCTTTTTTTCTTTTTTATTAGCATATAATGTATTATTTATCCCAGGGGTACAGGTCTGTGAATCATCAGTCTTACACATTTCACAGCACTCACCATAGCACATACCCTCCCCAATGTCCACCACCCAGCCACCCTATCCCTCCCCCACTCCCCTTTTTTTCTAACTTGCTTCCACATGAGCTTAAAGCTTATATATATGAAAGAAACATGCCCCCCAAAAATCCCAAAAGAGGTTTTGACCAATAGCCTTTTTGGGGTTTTCATGTTCGTTATATAAGCATTGGCCCTCTGGTATTACCAGCAATTCCCAGAAAAAGGCAAAAATCTCCCCATCCCCATCCCCATCTCTGTTTAAGACTGTGATAAAGATCGCTTTTCTCCTTGTGTAATAATTGTCTATGGCCATACCACCCTGAAGGCGCCCGATCTCATCTCCTTGTGTAATAATTATATTATATGGTTTCCCTTTACTGTCTAATCTATTAAAGAAATAACATCATTACTGCCCCAGAAAAGCATATATCTAAATGTACAGAACATGAATAAAAATTTTCACACCTACTCTGATAAACAATTTCCTTCAAGTTAATTTATTTGGTTAACTGACTTTTTGCCCATACATGCTTTATTCCTAATTTGAGGCATAGATATATGTGGTGGCTTGTCTCTATAGCCAGATTCCCAGCAAACTCCCTCTATACTCAGAAATTTATGTATATGCAGAAATCTAGAACATGGCAAACTAAGTACCAAAAATAGACAGCAAGGCTTCACTTATCTAAGGATTATGCCATGGAGTTCTTGTTCTTCTCACAGATAGTAAATCCAATTCAACATCGCAATAATCACAGGCCCCAAAGGAAGGTGATTTTGTCAGACTTCCTGACCCTAGGAAGGATTCTACTTAAATAACTTCAGAACAATGATTGTCGTGACTCCTCCTCTAATGCCAAGCAAGGCAATAAAAGTACTTCCCAAAGACAATGGAATCACTTTGGAATCTTCCAAGATAAAGCTCTGATCATGCTCAAGAACTTGGTGATCTAGCAATGAGGGCTCTGTCCTGTTGCTTCACTTTGCTTTAAACCAGACTTATTGTAAAAATTTGTCTCCTCGCCCTCGATTCATGGGGCCATTTCTTGAGCATACTCCCTACGCAGCATCAGAAGCCTGAGCAACAAGCAGATGAAAACAGGAAGAGACAAGAGAAGAAAAATCCGTATTCTCTGAAACCCTTCCCTCATGATTCTGTCCCTTGGTGTGAACCCAAGCTGATTTGGTGTGAACTTTGCTGATTATAAATAAACAATTTATGAGGTACAACATGTCTGTGCTCCCTTGCAGTAAGACATCACTCAAATATAGGATCGTAAAAGTGTCAGGGATCCATATGATGTAATGTGCCTTATGGTCGAAACTCTTTAGAACACAGATTCCTCTGGAATTCCTTCAGAAAGCTCACAGGATCATTTTTTGTTTCCAGAAATGAGGAAGAGGTAACCCATATTAAGCAATAAGTATCGCCACAAAGGTAGCAATCAGTGGTAACCACCGGCCAGCTAGAGCATAATGGAGGAGCAAAGTGGTTTTTAGTACTATACTTGACAGGAAATTATACCTCGTAACCAATCAAAAGCAGACAGCTGTGTTTCTCACATTATGGCTTTTATCCGACAGTTTTGTTGCTCATTACCCATTGGGAAATTCTTTCGTTGTTCAGTACAATAATGCATGTTTAACTGATGGCTAATCACCGATGCGTGGTTATAGTTCTAAAGTAACGGTTTTTCTGCGGCTTTTTCCGTGTCACCGGTGAGCAAGGGCTGTCGTTGGCGCTGTCTCTCCTAACACGAGAGCCAATTGGAAAGATGGGGGTAGTATAAAAATATGATCCGCCTGGTACAGGACTTGCGACTCTAAATGGAAACTGACAGCGGGATCCACATCACACAGGGTGGTTACACAACTTCCAGAGCTCGGAAGCTTCTTGCAAGTGTTTCGCCTTCAGTCTTTCAGACTCCTGTCTCCCTTGCCAATGTGATCAACCATCTGATACAGTCCAGCTGGAAATGTCAGTAGGTTTCAGAAAGGTTCTGAGGCATCATGGATACCATAGCTGTAGGCAGCCTGTCAGCGATAGTGAAAGGCCACCTTGCCCTCCCAGGGAACCTCTGCACATCTGAGTGCTGCCCGACCAAGCTCTGGCCTCAGTGGCTTTAATGTTCTTAACAAACGTTCTCTGGTGCACTCTCTTATTTTAGTGACATATTAAAAGGAGGCAATACGTAAATGTTAAGGCACTTTTGTCAATGACTTTAGCATTAGAATCGCGAAAGATTAGGGAAAACTTTAATAATGTTATCATTTAAAATGTCCTCCACGGGATGCCTGGGTGGCTCAGTGGGTTAAGCCGCTGCCTTCGGCTCGGGTCATGATCCCAGGGTCCTGGGATCGAGTCCCGCATCGGGCTCTCTGCTCAGCAGGGAGCCTGCTTCTCTCCTCTCTCTCTGTCTGCCTCTCTGCCTACTTGTGTGATCTCTGTCAAATAAGTAAATAAAATCTTTAAAAAAAAATAAAATAAAATAAAATGTCCTCCACGATACTATGAAGGTTAATTTCCAGTGTTTTTTTCCCATGGGAAAACCATTATTGCTGGCCTTCGTATAATCTATAATATGCTTTAATCTGTGGGGAAATAAATGCCTTTCAGCTGGAGTTCTAGTATAGCACATTATGCATCACTTTGCAGTTAAAATATATTGATCGAGGGGATCCGTCATTCCCGAGAAGCTGTGTTTGCCATTTTTAATATTTGTGTTTTAATTGGGAAATCTAATCTCAAAAATAGCACTTTGGGGGAGCTTTGTAAACAATTATGCTAATATTTCTATTTCTAACAGGCCCCTTTTAATAAAGTTACCATGACATGAGCTAAGAAATAAAACTAGTGAAATAAATAGGTTGGGGACACATTTTTCCCATGTATTTTAGAAATGAGATCCAATCTTGTGCCTTATACCTTAATTTCATTCAATAGTTTAAAACTTCATGCTCCTGGAATCAGACAGAGGATGGTGACAGGGGAGGGGGGGTTGGGGGGAACGGGGGAGGATATGAGAAGTAAACTCTAAAATCAGTCCTTGACTATAAGTTCTTTAGTATGTCAAAGCATTTTGTTGGTAGCACAAGTTAACAATGCAACCCAAAGTACATTCATGAATAAATATGAGACCATGGGGGCTGCAGTAAACCAAATGTAATTGCTGGATGGCAAGCAGGTCCTAGTGAGATTATGATAATATAAAATGTCAGTTTTTACAGCTAATGGAAGTCGTTAGAAGGTAGGAGCCTTCTATCTAATACATCTCTATCTTTCTGATGAAAGTATATTGCTCCATTTATAAGCCTACGCAGTCACACTATACATGGGGGGTTTTTAAGAAATAACAATTCTGGAGAACTAATTTCCCTTTACTGCAAAACACAGATTACCTGCAGGGTTGATCATTCTGCCCTCAACGAGAGAGGGTGCAGTGTGCTGTGCAGGGTATGGTCAGAAACACCTGTCAAACCCAGAAGGCCGGAGACACTCTGCCTCTCAAAGGCAGACACTCAAAGAGCTTCTATTTCATTTTTGTTTTTGGAGAATGGAGAACTCTTTATATGAAACAAAGTTCAATAAGAAAGCAATCAGAATTTGGTCTTAATTTTTATTAATGTAATAAAATACACACTTTTATAGTGCCTCATGTCCATCTATCACAGTCTGTACACAGGATTTTATGTTCATGTCCACCATTTTTTATGTTATATGTAGCAGAGATCACATCAAAATCCTCATGAAGGATCTGTATTGCTAACAGCAAACCAGTATAACTCAAATACTTCTAAATCACTTCAACTCTCCAAGTAATTGGAAGTAGCAAAGTATGTGGACTGATGGACACAAGTCAACACACTCATTGATTGAATTTTCCACTTTACATCTCAGTACTCGATGACACGATCTCTTAACCCGATTTTAAAGACCTCTATTTATTTTGAGCGTAGCTCAGGTTCTGGATTAACTTTACTTCTCAATAAGCATTTTTATAATGAGAACCAAAGCTTAATTTTTGAAAAGGAGGATCTTTTTTTTCTCATTCTGATCTAAAAGGATTCAGGTCTTTCTATTTTGCGTGCATATAAAATAAATACATTTACAGACCTGTAAATATACATAAAACAGGGTGTTTCCTGTCCACTAACATCCATGGAATTTTAGAGAAAAAAAATCATTAAATTGGAGCATCAAAGGTTGGGGGTGAGTTATAAGAGCAACAACAACAAAAAGTTAAAGATGAATTTTAAAATGCCGTAAATGAATTTCAATTTTAATTCCCCATTTTCCCATCCAGAACAAGTGCCACCAAGGACCAGTTTTCGAATGGATTCCTCTGGCAAGTATTCTTCAGAACCCACAGTCCTGTGAATGAAACGTCTTCCATTCTGTGTAACAAATCATTCTTCGGAGTAGTATCAGCTTATTAGCATATAATCACTGTGCTAATTTGATTCACCCACATACACATGTATTTAAGATAGAGAGCAAGTCTTATCAGGTTGGGTCTACATGGCTGCCAAGGAAACAACCAAAAGAGAAGGGGAAGAAGTCATTCTCATTAATTACTTTCATAAACTGCTTTAGTGAAAGACTAGGCTAAAAAACCAAGTGCCATTGAAAGCCACCACACTGACTAGGTCCATGATGCCTGATATAGTAGCTTCTGGCCACATGTAAGCTAGTTGGCAGTGGAAATGATGGCTACTCTGAACTTAGATAGGCTTAAGATATATGTAAAGTTCCTACTGGATTTCCCAGACTTCATACAAAAAGGAAATAGAAATGTATAATAGCTCACTAATTTTTTGTATTGATGCATACTTAAATAATATTTTGGATATACCAGCTTAAAATCCATTATTCAAGTTGATTGGACCTATTTCCTTTTGCTTTTTAAAATGGGCTGCTGGAATATTTTAAATTACTTATGTAGCTTACATTTTATTTATACTGGACCCTGCTAGACTAGATAAATAGAAATAAGCTAGAGTATCTCAAGAGATTTGCAATTTAGATGTTTCCAAAGAGCTTACTAGAAATTTTGCTGATGTGGGATGAAATGCCTTTTACATTAACTAAATATCTATGTCAGATTAATTGTTTTAAGCGACACCTCTTAAAAAATGCAACATTTCAGTGGTATTTTAAGTTAAAATAGAGTATCATAGTTCAAAAGCTTTCAGTAAGAATCGGTTAATTTACTTAAAAGGAAAAATATTTTCTTTTTGACCTCACAGTTTTGAAAATACCAATTTTGGTTTAGGCTAAAATATTTAATGTTATTACAAAATGAAGGAGGAAAAGGAAGATTCAGATTTTTTTTTTTTTTACTCTTAGAAAGTGATTTGAACAGCTGCTTAGACCACTGGACTGAAAGCCAGAACACTGAAACAATTGCAGAAAAGCATGTTTCATAATAATAGTACTATTTCAGGTCTGTGGGCTCACAGCACACATCTCTAGAGTGTTTCCATGATGACAGCTCATTATCCATCTCAGCATGTTCTAACACCCCTTGGAGAATATATGTGCTTGAGATCATTTCATTCTGTAAGTTTCCATGTCATTTTTTTTGGATATGTAGAAAATATGGAAGATATTGCTTAGCATTTTGTCCTCCAGTAATGTATAAAGTATTTGTTTAGCTTGGCCTGAAAATTTTTAAGCTATGACTATTCTTATACATTGAGTATAAAATCCTTATAATTTTAAAAGAATATCTTATGCCTAGAAGGAAAATGAGACCTAGTAATTACAGTTGCAAAATGAAAATAGGATTTAATTTGAGATTCTAAATCTCTGTTTATTGGCCACAGCAAGCCCATTTCTTGAAAATCTCAGCTTCTGAATATACTTTATTTAAAAACAAAAGAAGCAAGAGAAAAACTGCCTAAGAGCATAGATTACTTTGATATATCTGTACAATACTTTTGCATTGCAAAAAGTGTATATTAGTTAAAAGAGAAAAGTTATGATAATGGATTGAATATATTATACCACGATGTAGTCCAGATTTTCAGGAAAAGAACTAATCCAAATGTTTGATTAAATGTCCACACAGGTATCAAAATATTCTGGGAAATCATGACTACATCCAAAATAAGTAGATCTCCCATGCTTCTTCTCACATTTATAAAATGTCCTTTATCAAATCATGTGTCATGATTTTTGACTCAGATATGTTTATCACAATTAAGAGGTACTTATTAACTTTAGCTGCCTATGATGCTTAGGTACAGAGGCAAAATTGTTAGTAGGAAGTCCTAAACCATGTAATTATGAAAAGTGATAAGTCCACCATAGAATAATGCTGTGGTTTATCAGGTGTACTTGATTGGGGAATATTTTAAAACAATTAAATTCAAGAAACATTTATTTAGCAACTTCTACAGGCTGTGCATAATGGAATGCTATAGATGATGAAGATAATTATGCCATCATCAAGGAAGAATGCTAGTGAGAAACAATGCATCCATAGCCAGGACTTTTGAATGGACACCTTCACCCAAAGCCAAAAGAGCCAGGATGTAGAGTATCACAGAAACCAAGAGCAGAAATCACTTTGAGGAGAACTTCCCTTGTTTAGAAACAAAAGACATCAGGGGTCATAAAGGGTATGTCAACAATGTCAAATGAGGCACAGAAATCAATCAGAATATGGAAAGGGGAAAATGACCACTTCATGTGGTCATTAGGATGTAATCAGTGACCTTAAAGAGATCATTTTCAGAAATGCTGACACAGCAAAAGCCAGACTGGCAGTAGTTAAGTCACAGATTAGAGACTGAGGATGGGGAAACAAAGGCTCCACTAGACACTACTCATCCAAAACAGAAATGGGAAGTACAAGGGGATATTCGGTATGGGGAAATCTGAGTTTATTTGAAGGCTGAGGGAGAAAACCACAGAGAGTGGGATCTGGCTTCTATATAGCTAAAATGTGTCTG